>JAASLG010000408.1:0-24804 GCA_013365235.1 Cercospora sesami | reverse complement strand
GGTAGTGTAATTCCCGATGGAGGCGGCCAATCAAATGATTGACAACCATCCCACGACCCACGTCACGGAACAATTGACCTGCGGTACTAGCTTGCACAGTCGGAGCGCCAGCACAGATGCGACAAGGTCTTGGGAATCTAGGCTGTCAGCTTGTTGCTGATTACTGCACAAGCGGTTCCAATCGACCACTCATGTTCGCCCGCCCACGACAATGAGCGCCACTGGATTTTTCGGAGCCGTCAGCAAGGTCAGACTGCTGACTTGAATACGTTTGCCGATGTTGGCTTGCATCATGATGGCGTTCGCTTGTTGCATGAACCAGTCCGATTGCTTCGACATTCGCCAAAATCTCGATTCTCTTGACGGTAAGATGCCCATGGAACTCTAGAAGCTCGTCGACTCCGCTCGTCCAACTACTCAAAGCGGCAGGTGGTTGCTGGCCCCGTTTCATTTCGGCTCCGTATGTTCGCCCCCGATCGCGTTGGTGCCCACATCTGGATTCAGGCGATCCGGACTATGTCACGAGAGTTTCGGTCAAATGCACGAAGGTACAACCCAAAGACTAAAGTGTAGTCTTAGACTGTATCAGCCGTGGAAGACTTTCAAATTCGATCGCTCAATTGCCTTGAGAATTCGCCACCTTTGACACCAGGTCATACTTTCACTCCGGTCATCTGATTCTTTGATAGGTGTGGATAGTACTCATGGCCAGATTCTTAGACAATGAGCAATTACGAACTCAGGATAGATACGCCGTAAATTTCATCTTGCTGTTCCAGTACCCATGCTCATATGCTTTGCGACAGTCAGGGCATGTAGCCAATGTTCTCCGAACGCTTCTCCGCCAGATGCTCTGAGCAATGTCAGCTATATCTCCTATCAGCCACGGATGCCTTGGACCATGTGAGCGACATGTTCCGTAACCGTACCTTCAGTCCTCACTCATCTAACCTACCACGGCCCTCACGGCGGCTCCTTGACAAACGCCGCAAGGATTGCCCTGAGTACGTTTCTTAAGGCTGTCTTCGGTTTTATGAACACACTCTGAGCTTCCCCCGTGGCATTGATAACGTCTCGCATTCCATTTCTTCCACGCTTCGGTGACTTCGGAAGTGCGCACGTAGTTTCCGCAAGTCGGACACGACCATTGAATGTTGCTGTAAGTGACTTTACACATCATGAGCCCTGTGACTTCGCCGGCGAGACAGTAGCCGCAGTTCCAGAGTGGACAACGTAAGTGGTTGAGGGAAGAGAAGAGCAAGTAATGTCCCCTGACCACTTGCTTGCTGTAATTTAAACGGCAGGCTGTCACGTGGTAGGACGTGAGCATTCGTCATAGCAAATCTCAAGGATACATTTGAGCCACACTGTCCTCATGTGTGACAACAGGCCCGTAAGCCTACAGTCGCTCCGGTGAGAGGTGGAACTGCCTCCTGGATCACAAGTCTTGATCTGATGCGGACCACCAGGTCATGATCATGGCTCACTTGTGAGCAACGTTTTCCGATGTGTTCGGCGTCAGTATCTGATTTGTTGCGCGACTTGTTGCGGGGTCAAGGTGTCATGTCTGTGGGTGGGCCATATTTCATTCCGAGTCTGTGGCCTGCATAGTCTAAAACAAAAGGCTCCATTCCTGGTTCAACTACCAATTAATGAGCAATTGGAGAGGCTGCTGAAGTTGTATCAATAGTGACTGTAAAACGTTGCCTCTTAGTAGGGGTTTCTTGCCCCATCTTGACTGTAGCTGGAAAGGTTTTGCTGGACTCCTTGGCGGTGCTTAGCCAGGAACACATGGTGTCACGTCCTCCCGAGCAAGGCAATGTACCTTTGGGTCCCGGAGAACAGCCTCGAGTCCCCTATATTCCTGTATCTCAATCCACGCGGTTGAGTGGTCCTTCGAAGTAAAACGCTCCGTAACATGATGTTTCATTTCGCGAGCGCTTGCCGCGACGTCCGTCGCTCCAAGAAAGATGCGCGGAAGTTACAGTGTTTAGAATTGAGCATCATTTGTAAATGCGCACAGCATATTCCACACAACTGTGATGGATACACGTAGGGGTGATCTTGCCAAAATTGGTTTTCTTGCGTGACAGGGATGGACATTCGACAAGTACTCAAGAATGTGCCCATTTGAGACTTGCTCTTGTCCGCAGTGCGCTTGGAGTCGGTGAGTGGATAGTGCTAACAGTCAAAGAAAGCCAGGACTGCGGCGAGATGCCGCAGCGAACCCGAACGCGAACATCAATCCAGCGGCGAGCATATCGTAGTAATAGAGCACTTGTGATGATTGATGCCCGAAGATACAGAGCCAGTGGATACCTGAGCCGAGTGACCAACTCAAAGATAGATAGACTGTGCATTCGGCTCCATCTTGCGTCGCTGCTTTGGCGTTCCAAGTCATAAGGCACGTCGAAGCTGCCCAGAATGACAATGGCTGAGCATGCTATCGACCTCTCATGAACTTTCGCATTACTCTCTCGAGCGACTCATCTTGTAATCGAGAAGGTCGTACCAATTGGATTTCGAAGCAGTGCAGTACATAACGCCGTGGTGACTACGAATGATTCATGCAATCAGTTCTCACGTGCCGCTCCACCAAGGCTCTCACCTATCAACACTACCAAACAGCCACGACCTATTTTCGTTGTCTCTACACTCGCCACCTCGAGTCTTTCTATTATCTGCTTCTGCAAGGTCGTTAAGCTGTGCAAATACACACATGATTGGTAGCCTATGCTGAATGATGGAAGAAGATGAACAGAATGGCCTGCCTCGCCTATTTCGCAAGTATCGCCTCGAACAGGCCAGTTCCATCATCGTACGAGGTGGCAATCTGCTGCTCAATATCGACGCCGCTGACCCCGGAAGCGTTGAAAGCCCAGTCAATTGCAGGCTGGTGATGATGACAAACCACGATAATCTATCCTGTCTCTCTTTAAGACAATCGAGCACGACGGTCTTGTTGTATCTTGAAGAATTGCCGTTGCTGCTGTCGTCGTTTGCTGCGCTGCATCCACTCTATGTTCCGACGACATGAGGTTTGACCCCAACTGCCAGAGGAGCATCAAGGGACTCAGCCTGCAATACGAGTCCGTCGATGAAGATAATGGACAGCGCTGTACAGTAATTAATGTTACGTGGCTTCCGTGGTGGATTTTGAATATGCAATCACGCACGCTCTGAGGTATCGCTAAGTCAGACCCCTTTGATGTCAAGAGCATAATCTCAAATCTCTCGTACGTAGTGTTGCAAGGACGAACATGCCGTTTGCCCGCGCTGAGATGACTGATACCCGTTGCATTGGATCCAAGGCCGTTGTGCTGTAGTCGGAGTTCTGTGCGCTGGGCTTTTGAGGCGAGGTAGAGGCGGAATTTTAATGACGCTAGAACGTGACAGTGCTGAGAATGAGCAATAGCACAAGGCCGGCTCCATTCGCATGCCACAATGAGCCGTGGCCGTGCGTTATGCGGAAGTGGCGGTCTTGTTATCTCTAGCTAAGTATCCAAGATGCCCTTCTTTGGCTCCCATTCTTCGGCACCAGAGGCACAACTATCTTCTATCATTTCCGTTGAATACGGGAGGGCGTGATATATGGAAAGGTTCGCTACGATTCATAGTGTTAAAATCTTCCGCGCGAAGAAATAGAGTGCTTGATCTCTCTCCAATGTGCACCAGCGCTCTCATCTCTGCCCTCGTACAGCTCTCCACAACTCTCTAGCCACCACAGTAGATCTCCTCCGCGTGTGGTTCAATATAGCTGGACCTACTGTCACTATGCACTGGACGCTGAGAACCTTGGCAAGCGCTCTGCTATCTTCCTGCTCAGTTCGTGAATGGCGACAGTGCTAGTCAGCTCAAATATGCTAATGTCACTGTGAAGTTGTGAAGATATCCAGTTGCGTAACTCCACGGCGATCAGGCTATCGACACCATACGAGCTGATGGGCAAAGCCGTGTCGATGTCCGTCTCCGATAGCGAAATGATGCTCGCGATTTTGCCCACAAGCAGTTTCTGCACTACAACACTTGCCTCGTCGAGAGTGTCGCATGACGCCAGCAAAGCGGAGCTGTCTTCCAGTCCAGCTCCAGTGTCGGTTTCTTGCTTTTGCAGACGATCTGTGCCAAAGCGCTTCAAGAAAGCGAAAGGCGCCAGCATCCGGAGGAAAGGCAAATCGGCCTGCGGAGACTCTTTCTGCATCTCTTGCAGTCGGCCGCCGCTTCCAGTACCGCTAAGGATTTGTTCACTCGTTAGCTCGTCACTGTCAGACATTCCCGCCATGGCGCAGCCGAGCATGTGGAAGAACTGCTCCTTGGGCATCGGGGGCTATCTTCCTGTTAGCCTAGCAGTGAGTTCTTTCCGCAAGTGAGCTTACCATCCAAGACGCTCCCACCGCAATACTCTTATTTTCTGCCACGAAACCTATTCCTTCGATGGCTCCGAGATTGAGGCTCACTGCCGGCAGACCTTTTGATCGACGGTAATATGCAAGCTGGTCTTGATATGTGTTTCCTGCCGCATAGTTCGCCTGCGTTATCGCACCTATGATGCCGGCCAGCGACGATAGCATTACAAAAAAGTCAAGATCCTTGGGAAGGAGCTCGTGCAAGTTCCAGCTACCTGTAGAAAATCAATTAGTCTGCGTTGACAGTGGAAAAAGTTCCATGCATACCTTGTATTTTAGGCCTCGTAGCCTTGACCCATTGCTCAAACGCCATTTTGTGAAACACGGTATCCTGGAGCACCATGGCGCCCTGGATCACGCCACGAATGGGTGGCATTGTCGAGGCGATATCTTCCAGTACCGCAGTAAGCTCATCTTTTTCAGCAACATCGCACGCATATGTCTTCGCGCTAACCCCGGCGGCGACCAAGCGGTTGATGAGGTCACTAGCTTCTTTCCCAGCTTTGCCTGAGCGAGAAATGAAGGCAAGATGACGTGCTCCATGTTGAACCATAGATTCTGCTTGTGCTCGGCCCAGCCCTCCAAGACCACCGACCAGCAGATATGTCGCTTCTGAATCCAGAGTCCAAGTGAAGGGTGTCTGCAGCTTGACAGGTGCTACTGACTCAGTCGTGAAACGCAGTACAAGTTTTCCTAGATGGGTCCCTCGCTGCATATCCCGAAACGCTCTCTCCGCATTGGCGAAGTCATAAACGGTAATTGGCCGAATGAGGCCAATCGTATCCTGCTTCAACAAAGAGAATACTCGATCCATGAGTCTGCGGATATCTTCCGGTTGATCCATCATGGGTTCGAGGTTCACTGCTGCAAAGGTAGCATTTCGAAGGAAAGGACTCATGTCGAGTTTGCTGTTGCCGAGGATGTCTCTTTTGCCGACTTCGATAAAGCGTCCGTATGACGATAGACAAAACCAGGACCGTCGCAAAGCCTCTCCTGCAAGCGAGTTCACCACGACGTCGACACCCTTTCCGTTCGTGGTACGCATGATTCCCTTCTCAAAAGTCAAGTCGCGTGAACTGAAGACTTGTTCGGCAGCCACACCCATTGCCACAACCGCTTCCTTCTTCGTATGGGTGCTTACCGTGCAGAATATGTTCGCACCGAGTGACTTGGCCACCTGGATTAGAGCTTGGCCTAGACCTGTAGAACAAAATCAGCCGTTGACCTTCTAAAGATGAGGAGACTCGACGCACCTCCAGCCGCTGCGTGGATGAGGACACTCTCCCCCTTTTGCAAATGTGCCACTTCCACAAGGCATCGATACGCCGTACAATATGCAACAGGGATCGAGGCGAGTTCTTCGTCTGTCAAATGCGCCGGAGCACGGTGGACAGACGATGCGCTCACTCGAACTTCGGTCTGCATCGACCCTTGGCTCATCCACACGACTCGATCGCCAGTGGCCACATGTTCAACCTTGGCTCCTGTGCGACACACGATCCCGACAGCCTCATGACCAAAAGCGGCCCGGTGAATCTCACCTATGGCGATTAAGACGTCGCTTGGAAGACTTAGCTGCCCGCTCATTACGTATTACCAAGCAATGAATGACTTACAGGAAGTTCAGCCCACACGCGGTGACCTTGATCTCGACTTGTTCGTCCCCCAAAGTCTTTGGTACTTCCAAATCCACGAAGTGAAGAGTCTCCAGAAGTCCTGGTTTTCCGAGTACCAAGCGCAAAGGTTTTCTAACGTTGGAAAGTTTCTTAGGCACGGCTTTCACCTCCCTGCCAGTGGCCCTGGCCAAGCTTGATATCAGATTGGTGTCTGGAAGATAGCGCGGGATACAGAGAGTACCCTGACGCTGTGAAGTTTCTATTTCTTCAACACCATTGCCCTTTGTCCAACAGCTTGCAAGCCGGGACAAGATCATTTGGCTCAGAGCGGCGGCACTTTGAGCTGATGGGTCTTCGATGTGCACCTCCATGAACCTCCGTGTGGCGTCCTCCATCTTCAGGCACCTCATGAGCCCGGAGATGATGCGGAAGCTGGGGTGATTATGTCCATCGGCATCTTTTGACTTGGCCAGCCAGAGCAGCTCCTTGGCATGTGCAAATATTGTCTGCAGCTTCAGAAATTGAGTGGCATCCATGTTGTCCAGAAGAGGCGTCTCCATTTCTAGGAGCGAGATGCAAGTTTTCTCCTCGAGGTAAGCAGGGCTGACATGGTCCAAAGCTTTGGTGATCGCGGTCACGCCAGATTTTGCAATGCATTGCTCCAGATTCGAGGCGAGATGCTTGATGCTGTTCGAATTCTCTGTAGGAGTAATGATCAAGATGTCCTTCGAGATTGTATCTGTTTTCAAATTCGTCTTTTGACTCACGATCATGGACATTCGATGCATATTCTCTTGATCGCCATCATGCACCATGGCCCTGGCCCTGGTGAACCCCGTCTCTTCGAGCTGCTCGGCCCATTCTCTCGGTAGCAACAAGGGCCCATTGTGTCGGCCATCCTCAGCAAGCCACCACCCAGGGAGGATCCCAAACACGAAGGTGCCGAGATCGTGTGCGCCCGTGATCTCACCCAGTACTAGATGGCCTCCGGGCTTCAACATGCGGTGGCAATGGCGAAGCGATTGCCGAATATCCTTAGTTGCATGGATCACGTTAACAGCCACCACGACATCGTACGATTCGCTCTCGAATCCTTGCCCCACGGGATCATTTTCGATATCAAGCACCTTGTAGTCGATATAAGACTGCCAGTCGCTCAGCACTCGTCTGGCGCTGTCGAACCATCCTGCAGAGATATCAGTAAACGTCCACTTGGCTAATCGAGGGGAAACATCGTCCGCCTGGCTCAGGGCCTGCAGTATTGGCAATGTTGTCGATGCTGTGCCGGCGCCAACCTCGGGGACGTGCAAGTCCGGCTTCTTGTGGGCGATCAGATCAAACAGTCGCTGAAAAGCTGTTTCAATGCGAGTCATTCCATATGCCTCCCTGTAAAATCTGGTGAAGTGTTTGCTAGCCGTCATGGCTTCGATGGGGGTAGTCTTTTGCCGTAAAACGTCGTCTAAGGAATTAAGCACATGGTGCATAAGGGGTCCGTCGGAGGGATACTTGGCGGAAAACTCTTGAACGAGTTCTGAGATGTTGCTCAATTGATCTGAAGCACTCCCGGCGTTATGTGTTGTGTTGATCCCCGCATCGAGATGGTCAAGCGTCTGAGGATAGCGGGTGCGCATCCACTGCAAGTATTTTTGCAAATGCATGGGAAGACCGTTCGTGGGAAAACCTGAAAACTTTGCGGCGGCGGTCTCGCACATCTTTCCGAGAATGTGACCAGCATCCCTCAGAAATCGCTCCATGTCGACGGCCGACTGTCCATGGTTGAGTGCCAACAAGAACTGTTTGAGCTCACACGGGCCCAGCAGTTCAAAATCTGGCTTCCACATGATACGGGAATAGCTATCAGCAATCTTCGCACCAAGTCCGTCAGATGACGTGATGGGCAACTCGATGCCACGACACTGAAGGCCCTTGAGGATAACGTAGGGCAGGTTGTTGAACGCACCGTCACCGGCCATGAGATCACATGTCAAGCTGTTCTGGCCATCGAACGAGCTCGTGCATGTTCCATGGACACGAGTATCGATACCCTGCGGAAAGCCGCTCGAAAAGTCCAAGGAATCGATGCTAAGGGGAACCCAGGTCTGCTTCGGAATCGCAGATGCATTTCTGACGGCGACAAAAATCGGCTGCATGAGTGCATCGAGCATCGCCGGATGGATCAGATAAGAGCTCTGAACCCCCTTGGGCATAGCGGAAGGGAAGTCGAGGCCCTTGACCTCAAAACAAGCCGTAGACATATTGTGATGCACTTCGTTGACTCCTTGAAAGTTCGGGCCTGTTCTACGTTAGACGAGCATTCGTTGCATTTGTAGGTTCTGTCCTTACCATAGCAAACGTCAATACTGTCACAGTACTCGTAGTGAGTCTTACCAGATACTGTTTCTGTGCAGCCAGCGTGGTTTTGCCGATACAGCCTTCGATATGCCATGACTTCTTCCCCAGCCTCTGTGCCGCCGTCAACTTCGGTGATCACATCTTTGCGAGTAACCCGTATACTGCCACAGCCATGTTCCACAAAGATGTCATTCGCGACGGAATACAAGGAAAAGTCGTACCAGGGTTCGCGCAGCGTCTTTGCTTGCGCTTTCCTCTTGGTGAAATGCAAGGACGTCTCGACTCCATTGTCGCCCTTCGGAATGACAAGGGATTCCAGCATGGTGATGTCGCGCAGTTCATAGCTCGATACGGTTGCAACGGTGCCCCATTCCTCCTCGAGCTGGCGCATGGCTTCGATCGCTGAACAAATCACACCGGTGAAGGGAAACAGAATCTGACCCTGGATCTGGTGATCGCTCAGCCACGGCAACTCTGGCACGCGTAAACGATTAGCCCATACAGGCTCCTGGGGATTAAAAGCTTCCGATCGTGATCCGATTAGGTCGTGTCGTGCGAATGTGGGAAAGCGGCGGTTGCGCGACATTCGCGTCTCATGCCAATAAGCCGTCGAATGGTTCCACTGATAAGAGGGCAAATCGGTGAGAACCGCCTTGTCAGGGGCTGAATTTGGCCTTTCGTTGAGCTGGAGAGATCAGCATTGCAAGGCCTGTGTAGACGTGCAACGAACGTCAAACATACCTTCTTCAAGTCAATGGAGGCTCCACGTGCCCAAAGAGAAGCCGCTGCGCCCATGGCTGTAGTGTTTGCGTCCTCTTGACGGGATAGTGCACTGCAGTAGAACATATCATCACAATCATCTCGCGTGCGGCGGAACTCGTTGACAGGAGCGGCCAACCCGCCGTGTGGACCAATCTCTACCATGACGTCGGGTACAGATTCTACGCTGCTGTCCATAAGACTGTTGAGCGCAGACACCAGGTCGACTGTCGAGCACAGATTTGCGACCCAATAGGCTGCGTTGAGCTGCGAGTGTAGGATCCGACGACCGTACACCGTTGAGTAGAAGGGGACAGCGGCATGGTCGTTGCTGTCGGTGTTGGGTTTAATGCATGCAATGCGGCCATGATACTCGTCACGAAAGGGGAACAGCTGTGGACTGTGATACGCGATGTCCACGCGCAGCATCCGGCAAAAGATGCTTTCGCTCTGCATTGAGGCCCTCAGTGTGTCCAAGCAACCCTTATGCCCAGCAACCGTCACGCTCTCAGGACTGTTGATACAAGCCAAGGTAATGTTGTCGTCCAGGTATTGTTGTACTTGACCACTGGATAATCCCACGGCCATCATCGAGCGACCCGGACTTTGCTCTTCAGCCGCCTGAGAGATGATGCCCCGGTGAAGCGCAACTGTGAGGCAGTCACGTCGACCCAAAGCACCAGCCGCATACGCTGCGGCAATCTCGCCGGAGGAATGTCCGACGACCGCAACGGGTGATAATCCCCAGTACAGGAACAAGTCGACCAGAGCCATTTGCAGCACGGCACATAGGGGTTGCGAAAACTCGGCCGCATGTATCCGTGACCCCGACTTCGGTGCCAAGAGCTCGACCTCTGCATCCCATTCAGCCCCTAGCTCTCGTAGACATGTTGCCGATGCACGGATGGACTGTGCGAAGATGGGATGGAGCATTAGCTCACGACCCATTCCCGGCCACTGTGCTCCTTGTCCTGTGAACAGGAGCGCGACTCGGGGTTTCAATGCTTTCGTAGGGACAATGCGGCTCTCAGCCCAGCCAGTCAACAGCTCGTCAATGTTCCGAGCCAAGACAGCATGTCGCCATCGGAAGATGGATCGCCGTTGGTTGAGTGTATACATTAGATCAGGCAAGAAAGACTCGCGGTGATTGGACGTACCGAGCCTTTCCACGTAGTCATGATGAGCCTTGCACTGGCGCGCAACACCGTCTTGCACCGGCGAAGACAGCACAAAAACGTACGGCAACCCTTTGGACTCCGGATGCGGTGTCTCCACGATGCCACGCGAGTCCGTTGCAGCTTCGAGTACGATGTGAACGTTCGTTCCGCCAAAACCAAAACTATTCACGGAACAACGCCTCACTGCACTGGAGCTGGGCCATGGTAAGGGAGTTGTTGGGATAGCAACTCGGCCCTGTGCGATCTCAGGTGCCAGAGTTGGGTTGGGCGTTTCGAAGTTGCGATTCGGAGGAATCACACCTACCTCCATGGCCAGGATACATTTGACAATACCAGCAACTCCCGCCGCGGCTTCCAAATGACCGATTTGTGTCTTCACTGAGCCACAATAGAGTGTCGAGGGCCGCTGTTCCGCCAGAGCGCCCAAGACAGCTCGCATCTCAGCCGGATCGCCAGCTTTAGTGCCTGTTCCATGCATCTCCACGTACTGCGTATCATTCGGGTCCAATGCAGCCAGTGCGTACGTGCTACTAATCAAGCGCTGTTGAGCATGAGAACTTGGGAGGGCAATACCCGCTGTCTGGCTCCATTGTTAGAACACCGGTAGAGAATCTGATCTAAGACGACCTACCCTTCCATCTGAGTTCATGCCAGTGGCTTTGATCACAGCTCGAATGGGATCACCGTCCCGAATCGCATCGTCCAGATGCTTGAGCACCAAGACAGAGACACCCTCGCCTCGTGCATAACCGTTCGCACGCGCGTCAAAAGCGAAACAGTGGCTTTCGGGACTGAGAAACCCCAGAGCACTGAATGCACTTAGATCGTCTGGATCAAAAGCCAAGTTCGAAGCCCCAACCAGTGCACAACGAGTCGTGCTGGAACTGGACTTGATGCCTTCGCATGCAAGATGCAAAGCTGCGGCAGAGCTGGAGCAAGCTGTATCGAGTGTGACCGAAGGGCCTCGAATATTGCTGGAAGCATTTGGCATCAACACCATGACTGCAGACTTGAACAAGGAAAGAGACGTACAGAAACCAGCTGATGCGATTGGCCAGCATTGAGGACGCGCACCCAACAATGGTGTATCGAGGAGTATCAAGAGGGTCTCGACCGATGACGCCCTTGTAGTTCGACGCAACTGTCCCCATGTAGCAGCCCATATCTGTGTCAGCGATGGATTTTATAGATATACCCGCGTTCTCGAGGCTCTCATATGCGAGCTCGAGCAGCAAACGCTGCTGAGGGTCAACTGCTCGCGCTTCGGCGGCTGAAAGGCCAAAAAAGGGAGCATCCCACTTAGCAATATCGTCCTTGAGGAAGTAGCCCCCGTTGCAGATCTGTACGAGCATGTCAGACATCTCCAGCACTGTATCAGTCGCAACGTACTATGCTGCCTCTGCGACCCTGAAATGGGTGATGAAATGCGTCCGCATTGTATCGAGAGCTGGGAACTTTGGTCCATGCATCGCCACCTTCCAAAAGCATTTCCAAATAGCCACTGGGAGTGGTCGCCTTGCCTGGAAACCGACAGGCTACGCCAATGATTGCAACGTTCGATCCAGACATAACTGTCGTTAAACAATGTTGAGACAGGAATATTGTATACGAGCAAAGCTCTAAATTGCGGTGCACATTACTATTAGTCCTACGACGTAAGCCAAGCTCTCGACACTCTGTCTCCCATGCTTATAGTATAAGTTATAACTAGTCCGCAAAGACATGTCGCAGCCCGGGAGCTCGACTAATAATGCGTTAGCAGAATTCAATGCTGCGACGGCCTGATTTGGCCTAGATGATCGACACGTTGCATGCTGCAATCGCATAGCGCTGCCCCCGGACCAGAAATCTCGACCCTCTGTCTCCTAAGCTTATAGTATAAGCTATGACTAGTCTGCAAAGAGATGTCGCAGCCCGGAGACTCGACAAATAATGCGCTAGCCAATTTCGATCCTGCGACAGCCTGATTTGGCCTAGATCATCGACATAATGCATGCTGCGACCTCATAGCGCTGCCACCAGACCAGAAAATAACTCTTCCGGTTGAACATCTCATGCGAGTGTCGGCAACTTTGGCTGGCATCGTCGTGCAAAGGTCTTTCCCACTTCCTGAAAGGAATTCCCATCTCAATGTCGTTTCACTTTTTGATCGCTGTTCTTCCCCGCTGAGGCATTTTGCTTTCCGACTCGACACCTTCCTTGTTTCATCTCAGTCCAGACAGACCCTTAGCGCCAATGGGGTCCTTGACATTCACATCGCTTCACAAGACCTTTGGCGCCGAGTGCAGCGGCGTTGACTTCCAACAGCCGCTATGTGAGCGGACAGTGACGGCGATTCGCGATGGCATGGCAAAGTACGGTGTCCTGGTGTTCCGTCGCACTGGACTCGGTGATGACGGGCACGAGCGATTCGCGCTGCGCTTCGGTGATCCAGACCTGTCGGCCGTGGCGGTAACAAGACGTGCGGGTCGACTGGCAAACAGCAAGATCCTGGTGGACGTCAGCAATGTCGGACCCAACGGCCGAGTAATGCCAGTAGAGAGCACCATGGCGAAAGTGTCGCGAGGTAACAATCTGTTCCATGTCGACTGCTCGTACAATCCCCGCCGAGCCGGCTATTCCATTCTACGCGCTGACCAGCTTCCACCGCCCGGCCATGGTGGAAGCACGCAACTCGCAGATACACGCACGGCGTATGACGAGTTACACGATGAGTTCAAAGATCAGATAAAGAATTTTGTCGTTTGTCACTCGATCATGCATAGCCGCAGGGTTGGCGCGCCTGACATCGCTCTGTTCCGCTGGCTGAGAATCCGGGACTTCCCACACCGCTTCCACCGGCTCGTTCAACAGCATGAGCCAAGTGGACGGATGAATCTCTATATTGCGAGCCATGTCCATCACATAGAAGGCATGAGCGAAGAGGACAGCCGCCCAATCATCCAAGAGTTGCTGCGACATGCTTCACGACAGGAGCATGTTCTCACGGTGGAGTGGGAATCGAAAGGAGATCTCGTGATATGGGCAAGCCCTTCTAGCCGGGTGTTTCGACGTAATCGTGCTAACCGTCGTACAACAGGACAACACCTGCGTCATGCATCGTGCTGGCGGTGGCTCCTTTGAGGGAAGATACATTCGTGATCTGAGAAGAGCGACCGTATATGATAGCTCTGCAGATGCGTATGGTCTGCCTCGACCGCAGGCGCGGGGCATCAAATGGACTTTTTGGTTCTTTATGCTCTTACATTCGGTGGACAAGTTTTGGCGCAGTCTAGTGACGTGGGGTACATCTAACAGGACGTGAACACTGCATTCCAATAGCGCATGACGTATGTGGGTACGCTCAGAGTCGAAGTGCCGTGGGGTGCATATGAGAGAACGAGCGTCGGGCAGCAATAGCGGTAGACTGTACTGCTCTTCTGCGTCACGGCTGTTTCTTCTTCGATCTCCGGTACAAAGTCTCCAACATGCGGATCCTCTGCCTTCATGGAACTGCCATGAATGGTAGCATGTGTCGAGACCAGGCGTCCAATCTTACAAGTATCTTGCCATCCCATTATGTGTATGATTGGATGGACGGACGGCACCATGTCGACCCGCCAAGCATGATGACCGAGGTCTCTTCCGGGCCTTACTTGTCATATCTCGACAGTCTGACTCCTGGTGCGGTCGCGGAGGCTCTACGGAGGCTGAACACGTTCATAGAAGAGCACGGCCCCTACGATGGCATCCTGGGATTCTCCGAGGCAAGTTGCACGATCCACGTCTTGCATCCTAGACACCGTTGCAGTCTGACATTGAGCAGGGAGCATCATTGGCTGCATCACTGTTACTCAAAGAGCAGATGGGACCGCATAAAGACACTCCGTCCTTTCGGTTTGCCATTTTCATCGCGGGCCTCCTTCCCTTGAGCTGGACAAGCACGGTTGGTCACGCCATCGACGCTCTCCATGATCGACTGCCTCCAATCACGTCGCCGGACACAAACACAATGATATCTTATGATCGTTTGCAACTGGTCGGACTACGACCGCATTCGAGAGACCGGGGTTTGCCATTGGACAACGCTGTCTCGACTGCAGGCAGCACAAGTATCGGGGTTGAAGCACGTTGTATTCATCCGGATGTCTTCTCCGAAAGGCTGGATATGCCGACATTACATATCTGGGGCCGACAAGACGAGCTTCGCGCATACTCTGACCTGTTGTCGCAAACTTGCGAAGAGGATTCAGCCGAGATCTACCAACATCAGGGCAGCCATGATATGCCTCAAAAGCGGGACGATGTCGAACTGATCGCCGCGCTTGTCCGAAGCACGGTGACGCGCAGCGAATACGGGAAATCATAGCCCCCAGCAGAAACGGCAAGCACATGACCACGAACTCGATCGAGCGTTGGGTACTGCAGAAGGCTAGCATTTAGGTTCGCGCTAGTTTTATAGCTATGCTACTACTGCAACATGCGTTGGGACAGCACAATATGCAAATGACAAGCGCGATGCACACGCGGGGCAGCTGGAGCTCAACTTGAACATCTCTACCCATTGTAATAACTCTATTGACAGCGCTCTCATATTCAACTAGCAAGTTGGGGTTCTTCACCTCCAGGTGAAGCCAAGCTGCGCTATGTCACTTCCTACGACACCGCAACCCGCTTCGGGAACAGAGCCCACGGATACACAACATACATGGCGGTTCTGGATCGTGTTCCCAGTGCTGTGGCTGACAGCCCTGATGGTGTCTTTGGAAGCGACTGTAGTCTCCACCGCATTGCCCGTGATCAATACAGAGCTGGGAACTGGCAACGACTTCATTTGGGTCCTCAATGTCTTCTTCCTGACGAAGTGAGTCGTGTGTTCAAACTTGGCAGAAGTCTTGATCTTGTCTGTTGCTAACCGACATCTCTGTGCCCCAGTGCCGCCTTCCAGCCCTTTCTTGGACAGCTTGCTAATGCCGTCGGTCGACGATACGTCATGATGGCTTCCATAATCTTGTTTCTCTTGGGCAGTGCGGTTGCAGGATCCTCTGCCTCCAGTAAACAGCTCATCGCTGGCCGAGCGATGCAAGGAGCAGGTAGCGGCGGAGTAACCATGCTGGTAAGGCAACATAGATGCCTGTTAGTCTTGTTCATTTCTAAACGACAGTCACAGCTTGATCTGATCGTCTCGGATCTTGTGCCCGTTCGGTCACGCCCAGGCTATATCGCGGCCACATTTGTCGCCGTAAACATTGGGACTGCACTCGGACCTTTCCTCGGCGGAGTCATCGTGGAGAGAATTTCCTGGCGCTGGATTTTTTACATCAATCTTCCGGTCGCAGGCATCGCGCTTGTCGCGGTCACATTTTGTCTTGACATAGGCTTCAATCGCGAACTGTTGCGTGAGCGCATCTTGTCCATCGATTACGTGGGGAACTGTATGCTGATTGCGTCTACGACTTCGGTCCTCTTCGCGATCTCTTATGGCGACATACGGTATTCTTGGAGTAGCTGGCACGCTATCCTGCCTCTAGTGATCGGACTCTCTGGGTTCGGGATATTTTCAGTGTATGAAGCGTTCGTTCCAAGACTACCGATTGCGCCTCGTCGATTCTTCAGCCGACGCACCTCCGCTGCAGGGTACTTCATCACCTTTTTCTGGAGCATCCTATCGTTCTGGAGGATCTATTTTCTCTCGGTCTATTTCCAGGCTGTACAGTTGTCCAGCCCAAGCCGGGCCGGAGTTCAGGTTCTTCCTTCGGTCATCATGCTGATCCCTGCCGTAGTGGTTGGCGCTTGGGTGACGAAGAAGACGGGCAAATATCGCACCGTCCACTTTGTCTCATTGGCCGGACTACTCCTTGGGCATGGATTGTACATCCTCTTATCACCGTCCTCGACGGCAGTGGAATGGGTCCTTTTTCAGCTCGTCACAGGATTGTTTGGCAACATGCTGATTCCCGCCATACTGCCCGCCATTCAGGCTGGGCTAGAAGACACAGATGCTGCGGCTGCGACTGCATTCTGGGGCTTCATCCGAAGTTTTGGAATCATATGGGGAATCACTATCCCGGCTGCTGTTCTCAACGCCCGCTTCGACTCACTCGCGTATCACATATCCGATCCCACCCTACGTGCCAGTCTCACTGGTGGGAAGGCTTATGAGAAAGCCAGTGCGTCTTTCATCAAGGCAATCCCAGGCTCAGCCCAGGATGAGTTGGTGGGTGTTTATGCCGGTGCCTTGACAAGAGTTTGGGAGGTTGCGATGATATTCCCGAGTCTAGCACTTATATTTGTCTTTCTAGAACGCGGAATCGACATGCGGACGACTATCAATAGTGAGTTTGGCCTGAAAGAGGTGGAAAAGGGGTAGTGTAAGTTGGCTTACTTCAGCGGATGGCCTATACACCAAGGATTGCGAGACTCGTAGTGGCGACGTGAACTATCCTTTTCAAGTGGCGTAAGTTGTGAGGAATTTCTCACGTCGACTTTATCGAAATCAAAACCGAGACTTCGACTGAGTCAAGACGGAGTGCTGGAACGGCAGATCTGCTGATGCCCGCCGAGATGGCCAGTACCCGGTCGATGGTCTCAGAGGCCGTTACGCCCTTGTCTGGCGCTCGCATGCAAAGTTCGTGAGATGAGGTGGCGTGCTGACATCGAGTTGTGACAGTGCGGAAGAGGTGCCAATGTAAGTTGCTCCTTGTACGGGCCACCCCCCACAGCATTACAGTCCACGAATGACAGATTCTGACTGACACTTGGTGATCACAAGGCATGCCTCGCATGACATGCATCGAATCTCTGGATATAGCTGCGGCTGTCGCAGACCTTGAAGGTCAAAGAAGCCTGCCGACAGAAATCCCGAAAGATGAAATCCCTCTAGGAGCGATCGCGTACAAAGGTCAACAAAAGTCTGGGCCATGACCTGCAGTTTCCAATTCTTGCAAAGGCCAAGCCAGTGCGTCTTGCCAGTAACTGCCCAAGTGTCCTGCAATGGCGTAAATCACGGAAACGCCGGCATCGCAAAAGGCCCAGAAGTTCCGACAACGGTGTAACAATATGCCATAGTAAGCGAGGATTACCAACGCCTCCGGTCGGTACCTGCGCAGTACGTCGACGAAATCAGCTTCAATCTTGACAGAAAATGCGGAGACAGCCTGCAAGTAGTCATCCTCATCCAGATTGTGACATATGTCAAATGCGGATTGGAGCACATCAATCGCTTTGCGACACGCCTCTTTGCTGGCTTCTCCAAGATCAGATTCGTCCATGAGACCTAGTAAGGGAGCGCATTCGGTTCCTGGAGACGTGATCTTATCACGGGCATCGAGAACAGGCTTCACGAAGGGCTCGATGTCGGGATCCCGAAGATGTTCTTGTGTTGGGGCATGTACGGCTGTCATGCCGCGATTAAGATTGAAGCAGTCGACAAAACGATCGATGAAGGAATGAAAGTCGGAGCGGTGGTGGGCGAGAGTGTCGGCAAGAACGTGTCTACCTAGAATACCAGCAAAGAGGTAGCGAGGGAGAGTGGACGATGGCTCACGATTGTGTGTCGTGTCTCTGACTTGGGCGAAAGAGGCCAAAGCCCTTGTCTGAAGTGCGGTGGCTATGTATCCGAGATGCGATGCCGATGCGGGATAGCAATGCGCCAGGTGGAAGGCTGTGAAAGCCAGTACCTCGTCCATGAGATAGGGTGCGTCGGCAGCGCGTTGGACGGCGATGGCAACGACACGCCGGCCTGGAGCAGAGAAGCCAGGCACCGCATCGGCGTGGTGGAGCAAGACAAGGTGCTCCGATGTGTAGACTGATGGAGACATCCGGTCCGATGGCATGCCCAGGCCGGGGAGGTGGTCGTCGTGCGGAATTGAGGAGGTCGGAGAGGGGCTCAGGTGAGCATCGCCGTTTCCGTCAGTATCTACCTGGCTGCGACTTCGAGATCGCGCTACAGAGCCGGGCAGACTTGCGGGTGATAGATCCCCCTGACGCGGCGACTGCTTCCGCCCGGCACCACCACCACCGCCACCGCCTGCCTTCGACGACGGGTACGCGCAGCTGCGTTCCGCCTTCTCGCAGTTCACACAAGCTGGTCGTCGCTCGTCGCAGCGCATATGGCGGCGCTTGCACTCGGTGCAGCCATTTCGAGATTTCTTGTGAGAGCGACGCGTGTTTGTGGTTGGCGTTCTCGGTGCCTTGTCGCCGCGTGAAGTATTGCACCTGGTAGATCTGGCCATTCCGGCCTTGTGCCACGTAATTTCTTCCTTCTCATTCGGTCATGGTGATGGATGCCACAATGATCGGTGCTGGAGGCATCAACAAGACGGTGCAGGAGCTGAGGGATGGACAGCTCCAGAGCCGAACTGCACCCGCGGCGTTTTCTCGGCAACCTTAAATGTAAACCTGACGATGCTTCGGAATCTTCAGCTGCTGCTTCTGCTCTTGGACCAATAAGACACTTCAGCCGACTATATCCTCGTGACAAAATGCAGAACGGGCCCGACTCTGCGCCTCTTGTAGAACGCAGCAGATTGGAGACGGCGAAATACCCAACCCATACTCGTTGAAATCTGTCCCGTTGTGGTCTATATATATTATTCAGACTGGACGACAAATGGCATGTGTGGTGATGCTGATCTCGAAATAACACAGAGCTGCAGGACCCTCGCCAGAATCAGCCGCTTTCACCGTCCTCAAGAATCGCGATACCATTCTGGACTGTCTGAATGAGCTTCCCCTCAGGTGTCAGGACCATGGGAGCCCAATTATCATTGAAAGCACCTCCAGCTCCCGCTCTCTTCTTCCACACCACCTCGCCAGTCCTCCAATCAACAGCTACAAAGTACCAAACATACTCGCCCTTCGCTGCCAGCTCAAGATCTTGGCTGTAACCGTAGAGCAGGCCAGTCGTGGTGGAAAGTACGGGCACAGTCTTCCATGCTTCATCAATGGTCCAGGCAACCGAGCAGGAATCATCGGTCGCATTGACGTTCACCCGAGTCACACCTTTGGCCATGCCGGTCATGTTGTTCCATGCTCCGTCGAGCGTGAAGTTCGCATCACTGGCTCGGGCTATGGCGGGCGCGTTGTACTCGTTCAGAATGACAGCGCCGTACGCATCCCCATCTTTGTGCACCGTGACGGCAATACTATTACCACTGGCTCCTGGTGAAAACAGCGGGACCTTGCAAAGAAGCTGCTCCTCGCATCCGATGAGTCGAGGACTTTGATGAAAGACGTTCAGATTTATCTGCCCATCCGCATTGTCGGTGATGGCAACGAACTCATCGTTCAAAAGTGCTGGTGTTGTGCCAGCTCCGCGACCGAATGTCCCACGCTTCTGCACAGATCCCGCTTCGTATGGTGCTTGCCAGAGTACTTCGACTTCTCCGGACGCTGCTTTCAAGGACCACATGTAGCCGGTGGCGTCGTCCGTATCTGTGTTTCCTGCTGGGCCAGTGACCATGAATAAGGTGTCGTTGTGGGAAGCGACACCATTCTCAACAATGGATTCCGGAATGACCTTTGTCACAACAGAGCCGGCTGGCGTAACGTAGCCGACCACAGTGGCGTTTTGCTTCTCGCCTGTGCCTAGGTGCAAGGATCCAGAAGTGAACCATATATTTCCCGAAGAATCTGCTAGAGCATTAAGAAGGCTCAACTGGTTCCCAGCTAGCTGCAGCTGTTCGCTCACGTCGACAACTCGCTTTTTCGTGAATGCTTGCTCGCTGCCACTAGGTTCACGATGTACCACATAAATGCGGCCCTCCGCACTACTGGTGACAACATCATCACTGTCGAGCAGATACTCAAGGTAAGTGATGCCGAGTGTTTCGTTCGCGATTGGCGGGAACCATGTCGATAGTACTTGGAATGTTTGTGGGTTCACAGCTGCGAGACCATATCTTGGATTGTCCTGCCCGGATGTGGTATCAACGTGGCTTGCTGTCACCCTGCCATCTCGTGCCCAGAGGAAGATGCCCAATGTTTGCGCAGAGTCGGTCGTCAAATTACGACCTAATGGCCCTGGAAAGTCGCTGCTGCCGGTATTACCGCTATCGGCGTGTAGAAGAGCGGCATCCGGGGTGAAGGTATATTTTGGAGTCAAAGATTGGCCAATGACCGGGCAACCAATGAAGTCTGATCCACTAAGACGCTGAGACTCGTTCACAGGGAGTAGCGGCGGATAGGTCGAGCTGGGCAATGAGGTCTGCACACAATGAAAGCCGTCAGTACTTGTTCCATTCGGTTGATGAAAGCAATGGACCTGTATCAGATAACAGACTTACGCTACTGGCCGTCCCGATGCCAACGCCATGAGCTCTTACAGCCATTGACAGACAAAATGCCGCAATCGCAGGCAGACTTCGCAATGTTCGAAATCGTTCTCTGGTCTTACTCATCGCGAATGTGCTGCAATGACAAATTTGTTAATCTGGATGACGTTTGTTTTGATGGCAAGGAATGAGAAGTCTCAACGGATAAGAATATGCAAAGTCAGGTAAAGTAGGGCGACGGTCGGAGTGCTTGGTCTGCACAAACGCAACGCTTTATGAAGTCGTAAAGTCGCACGGTCTGCATAATGCGGAATGCCACATGCGGGACGACGATATCTAAGGATGCAATCCTGGCTATTGATTATCGTAGGATGAGTGTGGGCTCAGCCTCGACGTGACGCTAAGCCCGCGAGTCTAATGATCAGCGCCACACCACGGCATTCGTGAATACGCGTATTCGATACGCGTATTCCAACGCAGCCCCAAGCCCACTTTCCAACGTGAACCATTGCACACTACTGTACCGCAAAGGGTGGAAGTCGAGGGTGCCAGTACGAGCAACGATCTATAACAGCAGTTCTGTATATTTTACGCTGTACTATTTTCCCTCGAGCCTCAGGAATCATTGAGCTCAGGCTGCTTCACATCTTCGCATCTCTTCTCGCTTTCATGTAAGTGGGCACCCTTTGCGGTAGTACATCCATCATTCGCTCCAACCATTGTCTTGTAGTCGCCGGATCAATCACACTGTCAATCTCCCCGACAGTAGCTTGATTCAAAGCTCTGCCTTCGGCGTACGCGGCATCAATCATTTCTTGCTCTTTCTTCTTTCTCTCTCCATCGTCCTTGATAACTTCTAGTTCCTTCCTATAAGCAAGCTTGACAGCTCCTTCAAGTCCCATGCCTCCAAACACAGCATTCGGCCAAGCCACACACATACTGTTTCTCAGAGTGCCACCTCCGAGCATGGCTTGAGCACCCAGTCCGAAACCATTTCGAAGAACTACTCCCAGTACGCGGCCACCGAGAAGGCCGAATTCTTGGCTGTTGCCGAACCAGTCACCGAAGCAACGATATGTACTTCCTGCACCTTGAGCTTCTGTGGAGCGCTCGAAGTCAGGGCCAACCATGAATCCTGGAGTGTCACAGAGGCTGATGGTATGCATGCCACCGAGGCGGATGAGAAGGCGGAAGAAGCGGTTGACCTTCGTTCCTGATTCCACATCGATCGCTCCGCCAAGAGGTGAAGAAGAATTGGAGGCGATCATACCTACCGCTCGACCCTTGACCCGGCCTAACCCTGTGAGCACCGAGAGGCCCCATTGTGGACAGAACTCAATGAAGCTGTCGTCATCCAGCAAGAGTTGAATCACCGCCCGAATGTCGTACGCACGGCGCCGCGCTGAAAAAGGTGGCACAACTGTTCGCAAGCGAAGCTGATCGGATGTGTAAGGGCTCTCCGACGGAGGAAGATGCGGTTGTGTGAACATCGCGATGATCTTGCGCACTAATGGTGCGGCTTCGACTTCAGAGTCCACCAGTACATCGATGCCGCCCGAACGCATGTGCACATCGATGGGACCGATCTCCTCGTGCTCGAATAAGCCGAGACCTCCGCCTTCAATCATAGCTTGACCGCCCATGCCTATCGTTGTCTTTTTGCGCTGTGAAGCCTCGGCTGAGCCACCTTTCGTAGCTATAATGATGTCGCAAGTGCCCAGCAGAGCAGCATTACCAGCGAAGCAGTATCCGTTCACGACTGCTACAGATGGTATACCTCTAGCCTTGATCTCGCCCAGCAGAGCAAATGATGGTGTTTTGAGGCCTGTGGTACTAAGGACGTCAGTGTCACCGGGCCTTCCACCTCCTCCTTCAGCATATAGGATCAGGGGCGCAGGATGCGCAATCACTGAGGCGAAAATTCGATCTAACTTCTCGTGGTGGAAATGTCCTTGGGTGCCAGCAAGTACAAGGTAGTCACCAAGGACCATAGCGACTGGATGCGACTGCATGGTAGCCCATCCTACGATGATGCCATCTCCACTGGTTCGAGTAATGAGGTGAGACATCGGATATCTTTTCTTCTGTGCTGCAACCACGAGATCCCCAAACTCCACTAACGAATTCTCATCTATGAGCAAATCGAGATTCTCGCGACCAGTGAGATACCCATTTGCGTGGCGCTTCTCGACGTCTTTCTTGCGGCCAGCGTACCGCACTGCAGCTTTGCGTTCGTTGAGCTCTTTCAACTCCGGCCGCAGTACCTCGGGATCCTCAGTCTCGATGGCATCACTCGCATTAGTAGACGAATCGCCTTCGTCCGGCGTTATGAAAAGAAGGGCTTCCCCAGCATTGATTTGTTGTCCTTGTGTGACAGGTATTTTGGCCACGACACCATTGTGGGCGCTCTGTACAGAGTGTTCCATTTTCATCGCCGCGAGCACGACCAATTCTTGACCAACGCTGACCTTGTCCCCTTCGCTCACTTTGAGTGAAAATACGACCCCGGTGAGATGGGCCAGAAGCTCCTCTGAACCTTCAGGACGCTCAATTTTTGGTGCAGTCTTCATCGAAGAGGTGGCTGTCTTGGAGATCTTGTCGGCTTTAGCTTGCAGCACCTCCACATTCTGCTGCGTGGAGCTATAGAGATTCTCAACGTTCTCCTCGATGGTCAAAATATGATGTTTGCCATCACAAACGACCTGTATATCTAGCAATGCCATGAGAAACGCCTGATTAGTCCTGCACCCAATGATAGTGGTCTGAGCGATTGCCCAACGAGCCAATTGTATGGCTGAAGGGTACGTAGAAGATGTCACGACGAGCTTCGCTAGGAGGCTGTCGAACAGAGGGCTCACAGTATACTCGCGACCTCCCTCGATAGCCGTCTCAACTCGCACTCCAGCCCCCGTGGGGAAAATGGCCTGCTGAATGATACCTGCCTCGGGTTGCGCAGTGCCATCTTTGCCGAAACTTTCAGAGTTCACGCGCAGCTGTATGGAAGTCAATCGAGGTGGCAAAGGCTCCTGTAATACGCCTAGATCTTCCAAATTGTGTCCCAAGGCAACCTGGAGTTGCAGATCCACCAAGTCGACGCCGTTGATCTGCTCAGTAATAGTATGCTCCACTTGTATCCTTGGATTGGCCTCCATAAAGAAGAAATCATCGTTAGCTGTATCAACCAGAAATTCGATTGTGGCGAGACTTCGCAGCTTCACTGCCTGTCCTAATTTTACCGCGGCTGCGATGATTGCTCGCCGCAGTTCTGGTGCAACGGACTGAGATGGGGCGATCTCGATCACTTTTTGATTCCTTCGCTGAAGCGAGCACTCTCGTTCCCAGAAGTGAGTGACCTCACCAGTGCCATCTCCAAGTAGCTGAACCTCAATGTGCCTAGCGCCTTTCAGATACCGCTCGGCAAACAAGCTTCCATCGCCAAAGGAAGCAGAGGCCTCTCGCTGACAGGCGTCGTAAGCCGAGCGAATGGCGCGCTCGTCCCTGTTGTCGTCGATGATGCGGATTCCACGCCCTCCGCCACCAGCTGCAGCCTTCAATATGACGCTCCTGCCTGAGCCTAGGCTTTTTGCAAATGCCAGTACATCGTCAATAGAGGAGCCTCGATCGGATACAGTTTTGGTACCATCGAGAATAGGTACGCCGGCTTCCGCAGCCAATGACCTTGCGCTCGGCTTATTTCCAAGTCGCGCCAATTGCTCGCTTGTTGGCCCGATGAACACCACGCGCTCGCGCTCACATAGCCGTACAAATGCAGCATCCTCAGATAAGAAGCCATAGCCAGGTGCGATTCCCCAACATCCTTCCTGCTTGGCAATGTTGACAATATTGGCTGCGTCGAGGTATGCAAGTGGTCCTTCTCCAGAAAGCGGCACAGACTTGGTTGCGAGGCGTGAATGTGTCGAATCTTTCTCCGAAGGTGTATACAAAGCTACTGTTTGGATTTCCGGGTAAAGTGAATATGTTCTGATGAGACGGCAAGCGATTTCAGAGCGATTGGCGATCAGGATCTTGATGGGTTGGTTGGGAGACATGATCCAGGCGGCCGCGTGAGACTTGTTCCCTGGATGGCGGTGGCCTTCGATAGCAATCGTGAGCACGATATCTGTCTTGCGTCTACATTGTCTGCAATGTCCATGTCGTTCCTGTAATCTGCCTCGGCAGCGACGAGTCGACCGCTGCTGTTTCTCCAGTTCTCGGTGTGCGGCTTATGTTTTGTCCGCGCCGA
>JAASLG010000407.1:0-26631 GCA_013365235.1 Cercospora sesami | reverse complement strand
AGAAGAGGATGGCATGGGAGATGGCACACCAGCAGAGTCACCAGCGAACCAACTTCGCCCACAAAGCAGCAGCCATGGCGCAGGACCTGCAGGTAACAATGGCACCGCGGAGAAGAGCAAATCGGAGCCAATCGAGATCGAAGATGACGACGATGAAAATGGTCACTCTGATGCTCCGATGGACAACGTCGACTCTCCGTTTGGTGGAACAGGTCTGGGCGCTGTGGCAGCGGCCAACCAGGGCGCATAGCGTTTGGTGTTTTTGGAAGAAACTGCTTGTAAAATAGGTATGCCCATCGTTGCAGTTGAAATTTTGTCACACTAAACACTCTTTGCGAGAACCTGTCCTCTCGAGCATTGTGCAAGGCTCAAAGCATACAGACATGGACGCGGCAGGCTGATCGAGATTGATCGCGAAGCAGAGCCATCGCGCTCCTGTCCGTTTTCTCCAGCGTTCTGAGACTCTCAGTGCCATTATGTGTGGACACGACAAGAAGATCGAAAAAGTTATGGAAGCAGAAGCAGAGCCACTGCATGATTGTGCGATCGCAAACAGACTTTGGATTCGAGCCCGAAATGCGTAGCTGCACATCAGCCGGCAACCATGAACGGCATTGGCCGCTGACGTACATGGGATCTGGGGACCCCACCATTCGTCACTCAAATACCACATCTTCTTGGATATACCACAGCGAGCATCGATCGAGTAGCAGGCCTGGCAGGTACAGCGAGATACAGCGAAAGACAGCGAAGATGACTTCCAACCCGGCACATTGCGGCGAATGCAAAGTTGGTAGGTGAAGCACAGCGAGTTTGTTGCACGCTTTGTCAAGACATATATGTATGCATGCGAGTGCGAAGGGAGAAAAGGCTGGCGCCAGCTGTTCAAGGCCTCTATTGCTTCACACTACTGAACTATCGACACATCAAGAACGAAACAATGTCTAACCTCACTGCCAAACCAGGCCATGACGGCTCACCAGAAGGCGTCGACCTCATCACTCACCCTACTGCTCAGAAACTTGCGGCGCGGTCTTTGCAATTCATGAAAGAGATTCAAAACCTGTGAGCCTCATCAAGACCTGCCATCAGCGCCTGTCCTCATCACTGAAAATGCAAAAGCACCCCCGGCAAAATCCTCGAAACCCACTTAAATGAAAACTACGGTCCCGGCAATCCCTACTACGAAGACTTCTGTACGTTGATCAAACAAGGTCTCACCGAAGGCTGGATTGCCACTCACGAAATCGACGGAGCCAAGTACCGTCGCGGCAAAATCATGCTCCCTTCAGCCGAAAATCTCTGGATGAGTCTGACTGCCGTGTACTTCGATTCCGAAAAAGAATATTCGGGACAGTATCATAAACACCCTTATGGAGAGATTAATTGCGTGGTACCGATTGATGAGACTTTTGAGTTGGAGGGTTTGCCGGAGGGGTTTTGGATGGGGAAGGGGTGGACGAGTCCGGGCCCGGGCACGCATCATTATCCTAGGGCGAGAGGTGGGAAGGGTGTGGCGTTTTTCTTTTTGCCGAGTGGGAGGATTTCTTATGAAGCGAAGCCTGGGGAGCCGCAGCCGGCGATTATTTGATTGTTCAGATGGAGGTGTTGTGGAGGTATTGTGGCGCTGACCATGCTGGCTTGAGCTTCGCGCAAAGAATGTGTACATTGTTATGCTTGAACTGTCGCTGGCGTCTCCGTGTCTAATATGCTCTCGTCCTCATCAGGCCTTATATTCCGACTGCAGATCAACCTCGGCCAACGCGTAAATAGTGACGCATAGGACACAGCTGCTTCTTTGCCATGCTTAGATCTTCGCCTTCTCGCCTCCATTGCCATTCTTCCGCTTTGGTGGCCCACCCATTTCAGCAATCCACTTCGCATCGATCGAGCGCTTCTCTTTCGAAGGCTTAGCCCACCACTCCTCCAACCTCTTCCTCTGCTCCTTGTAGATCACCATTTCTTTACCAACCCAATCGGCCATGGTCTCCGCCGTCCGCCCAGGCACCTCCATTGCAATCAAATGTCCTATCTTGTCGAACATGACTCCCTTCACTCTCCCTTCCTTCTCACCACCACTTCCTCCTGCGCCAATCCCAGTCTTGGAGACCTTATCCCGCGCCACTTTCGGAGGACAGACATCTGATAGCTCGCCAAAGATGTATAGAACGCTGGGTCGTAGTTCAGGAAGTCGACGGTATGTGAAGATAGGCTCTGAACGGTAATATGGCTTCTGATCGGGTAATGTAGGATCGAGGTCGGGATGCGTGAAACGATCAATGGGTTTGCCGTCCACACCATAACCTTCGTAATTTGTTCTCAGGAAAGACCAGACCTCTTGCGCTGCTGGCGTGGCCAAACTGACTTGTCCGGGCTCCGCGTCGGGGAAATCTGCGTTAGGGCAGTCTCGGAGACCATGTGAGATCCATCGGTCGAGAACACGTCGATCCCAGATTTTGTAGAATGCGGATTTGAGGAATGATTTTGTAGCTTCTTCTCGCGAAGGCCAGATTTGTCTGCGGTATGTCGAAGCTACTGCTGCGCTGGCTCGTGGTTGTTCTTTGGAAATCTCGGCTGATCTCATTTGGATGACGGGGTCGATCAGGATCAGGGTCGTGAAAAGAGAAGCATGGTCCATAGCAAGCTTAGTGCTGTATGCTGTTAGGGCTTGATTCACGTGTGTCAGATCTCGGGACCTACATCTGGTTGCCACCCATGCTGTGTCCAAGGCCAATGATAGGTCTGGGCATCTCCGCTCGCTTGATATTGATCAGGTTGGCCAGATCGCGCGAGTGATCATACCAGCCAGGATCATTGCCTATCAGGTCTCCATTCAATGCATAGCTCTCGGCATGCCATGCTACGTCTGACATCCAAATACTTCGAATGCGCCAGCCTTGGCGTTTCGCTTGCGCGGCAAGATCTTCCCATAGAGGCTCGTAGAGTTCCTTGTTGAAGCCGACGGCATGAGCAGCGATGACCGTGACATCTCCAGGTTGAGGATTGGGGTTGTCCAGAGGGATATATTGCTTGACGACGAAGTGCAGCACATCTTCTTCTGATTGTGCTGTGGCTCGTGGGAATTCTCGCAGATGTGCCGCCGGTATCCTGTGCGTTACAGTGCGGTAATTCTCCATGATTGATCTGTATACGTTGCGAACAGATGCAAATTGCGGAAGAGAGAGTGGACATGGGCGTCGAGCAGGGCAGGCATGTCGGCGTTCACGCTGTCAACGACGCGAACTGCCGGCAATCGCACGCGAACTCGAGCCGAGGTCTGGCGGCTCACGTGAAGCATTGCCTTGGCCAAAGATTTGGCTAAAGACATAAATCATTTATTCCACTGCTACTTCGAGCTATATTATCCATGAAGTACAGGGTGCTGCGTCGAACGAAGCAAAAGCTTTGCGTATGACATCTATCCATGTTGCTGCAGGAAAACGCTCAAACCAACCCATGCTATGCCGCAATCGATGCTAGTCCTTCCTCACGCAGTCCGAATGGATGAGATGCGGCGTCTGGCATAATATGCTCAAGTTCTCCACGTACGTGGCATCCACAAGATACTTCTGAATGGCTTCATGTCGAATGCCAATCTTCAGCTTCAGCCTCAGTGGCTTCTTCTTCTTCCCCGCCTGTGAGCAACTAATGTCGACAATGTATCAGAAAGTGCTGCCGAATGCTGGAAGGCTGTCTTTGCGTCCAACAAGAAAGGTAATCGCGGCTTTCGGGGCCATGAACACGCCCATATCATCTTCCCGATCCGCATATTTCGAATATAGGGTCGACAATACTTGACAGCCGGAGGCATAGATCCGATCCAGCTCGAAATATGTCATTTTCGCGTTCGCTATAGTATGCTGTACAGTCTTCCAGCAAACTCCAGCGCTTTCGACTGGCTGGTACAGGATTCGTCGCAAGACTCCGCTCAACAGCTCCGTGTCAATGTGGTCCATTTTGCGCTCTGGTGCCTGGTGTAATCGCTCGCGAAGCCGAAGCATGACATCCGAATTCTGAAACGCGGTGTATGTCGCCTTCACGCTCTCCAGGATCTTGTCGATTCTGAACTTCGATAGAGATTCGATTCTGGCGCCGTCGTAGGCGGTCAATTTCCAGAGACTGCCATGCACTGCCTCCACCCATTCTTCTGTGTCTGGGCTTTTTCTCATGCCCATTTGGCGGCTCAACCGTCTCGCTGTTTTCTGAGCGGTTCCCATATTGATTGCGTGGGGATGGTAGACGTGACACGGAGCGATCGTGCTCAGACATTACTGTTTGCTCAGGGCGCCGAATGCGCGACTTCATCCTGCAGCCATGGAGCACTTACCGTTGAGACTATGCAGGTGCATGTCTATAGGCTGCAGGCCGATGCGATATGAGTGCGGGTCTCGCGCAGAGAGAGAGAGTAAGACAGTTGTGCGAACGAACAGCTTCAGGCCTGTTGACCTACAGATTTATATTGCCTACCCCTTCGTATTCGTGAGACATGCTCTTCTACGAAAAGCCAGGCCATTTGAAACAGGCGTGCGTTGTTCAGCTTCGCTACGGTATTTCCATGATTGTCTTATAGTGGCAGGTGCGCAGCTGAGAGAAGCAACGAGCAGGTCAGTCTGCACCTCGGGGGAGACGCAGACTCGCTGTCGTGGTGGGAAGATAGTTTCTTGACGGGAGGAGGGCGGATTGCGGAGTGAGCGGCCGGGCACGGTGGGGTGGGATGCAGGAGAACGATCTATCACAGTCAGGATTTTGATGGAGCTTGAAGAGCATCTCTAGTGATGAGAGTGAATCTGCAGCTCGCAAGTATGAAGCAAGCATGAGGATCAATCTATGTCCTAGAAGAGAAGAGGACTGTGCCGGAGTTATGAGACCCGGGATGAGACGCGGCCGCGGCCGCATGCTTCATGCATCTCGAGTCCTCTTGCATACGGTCATCGTTTAGCTTCCGTATAAGCCGTGCCAATGGTAGTCTGCGCTCGATCTGCCTTCTGGCCTGCAATGGAGCGGATGCAGTACGCTTCAACCTGGCTCGTCAACAAGATCGGAACATCATGGCATGGCCTGGTCAGACAGCGCAGCTTCGCGAGTATGTCGTCGACAGCCGCTTTCCACGTGCTCATCTCGCTGACGACGCATCGAGATGCGCTAGAGAATTGTGGAAAGGAAGACTGGCTTCCGGCTGTACCCCACTGCGCCACTGGTAACCACCAACACATCAACCGCTGCCAACGGCATCCTTCTGTAATCCTGCCTCGTTGTCGGACGAACAGGCAGTGCGAAGGAAGTCTGCCGATGACTGGAGCTGCACTTCCGGAGTATTCGGTGTCCCAGGAATAACCACTAGCAAGCTCCGGTAAGGTGCTGATGCTGACCGAGAGCAAGCTTGGAAGGGCTGAAATATGGAGCGCCTTCATCAGGCTAGTCGACCGTTATGCGGTCTAGTCCCACTGCACCTCGGGAGCACGAGCGCAGGCACGCGAGCTTCTTATACAATGTGGAGCCCGCTCGCCTGATGAAAACGCGGTCTTTTGTTGTTCAGCCTGACGACCATTGCTCAGTATGCGTACAGATCTGCCAGCAGTGTTTGCATTGAGCGTCGCGTCAGCGAATGCTTTCTCACTGCCATGGAAGCGGCAAGCAGGCTCTGACAACCCGTATGTTCCGACATCCACGTCTTGTCCATCGTCAGTCTCGATCCGAGTCGCAGATTCTCTCAATCCGGATGAAGAGAGCTACGCGCAAGAGAGATTGACAAAAGCATCCGAAGATCTTTCGTCATGGCTGGGCAGGACCTTGGATGGCTTCTCTTCGGACAGACTCCCAAAGCTTGCGCTGGCGCTGAGTGGTGGCGGAACCAAGGCTGGACTGACAACTGCTGGAGCAGTCTATGGTCTGGACGGCCGTGAAAGCAGTGATTCCCCAGTGGCCGGCCTGCTGCAAGGCATGACATATGTGTCGGCGCTCTCTGGAGGATCTTTGACTTTGAGTGGAATCATGTCGAACAACTTTGCTCAAGTTTCCACACTGCGGGACGAGCTGTTGGAGGAGAGCTATCAGAACATCTTCTCTGCACCTCTCACGAATGCGGACGCGATAGTGAGTCGTCGTGATGAGACACCTCAGCGTACATACTAACATTGAATACAGCGCGCCGATGTTGGAAACAAAACTGCAGCTGGGTATCCTGCATCACTCATTGATATCTATGGAAAAGTCATCTCGTACAACTTCATCTCTGCGACAGGTGGCAATGGCCTTCACTGGTCCAACGTCACCTCTCAGTCGAGCTTCCAGGATCATTCCGCTCCATATCCGATCATCACAATCACCCAAGCGAATGTAGCCGCTGGCATGTGTTCTCCAAATGAGACCAGTGCCATCTGGGAGGTTGCGCCATTGGAATTTGGTTCGTGGGACAGCAATGTCGATGCCTTTTATCCTACTCAATACATGGGCTCCGTCGCAGGCAACTCAAGCCAATGCACCACGGGCTTTGACAACACTGGCTTCATCACTGCCATCTCGTCAAACATCCTCATCGTAAGTACTATCGCCGACCCAGACCAGCGCGGAAATACTGACATTCGCTCACAGGACGACACCTGCTCAACTGGCAACGAGAGCACCGACTCGCTCAGCTCTCTTGCGGGCACTGTCAACACTGCTTTCTCAGGCGTCTCCCTTGTCAACCCCTACGGCATCGTTCCAAATCCATTTTATCAAAGCTCCGAAGCAGGCCCAATTCGAGATCAACACGACCTTTTCGGTACAGACGGCGGCGACAGTGGACAAGCCATTCCCGTCTTTCCCTTCCTTCAGCCTGAGCGTAACATCGATGTCATCGTCCTCGTCGATGCCGCAACTCAACAACCTGGCAACATCACAAATGGCACGTGGCTCTACAACACTTACACTTCGGCGCAGGAAAAGAACCTCACCAGAATGCCGCAAGTGCCTACGCCTTCCGAATTTGTCGCAGCAAACCTCTCCTCTCGGGCTCAATTTTATGGATGCAATGACAACAACACTGCGACATTGATCTACCTACCCAACACCGAGCTCGGCGAGGCTCCCACGGGCTTCCAACAAACAGCTGAGCAGGTCAACGCAACTTTCGAAGGAGGTGTCGCTATGGTGACACAAAGTCAGCAAAATTCGGCTGAAGCGCAGGAGTGGGCCGCTTGTCTTGCTTGTGCTATCGTGCACAAGAGTGTCGAAGCCACCGATCTTCCGGAAGTTTGCGCGGGGTGTCTTGAGAGGTATTGTTGGCCAAGAAGTAATGAGACGGAGGGCGGCGGAAGTGGAGGTAACGGCGATGGCAATGGAACAGATTCTGGCTCAGGCTCAGGTTCGGGTTCTGAGAATGGTGCTGCAGGAACGATGCTTGGGGCGAATCAATTTGCTTGGATCTCTGTTGCCATTACGGCTGGTTGGGCAGTGATGATGCTATAGAGCATGCTACTCACAAGTCTGAGGAAAGGCTCTAAAACTACGGTGTGCTTCTGCGCGCACATGTTAACCTCCCCTCTTTTGGCACATCAAGACTTGTATGGCGTGAAGTTCGTCACCACCCTCTTCTTGCTGACTAGACCCCCAGATACCTGTACTGTAATTTGTTCCTCGCGCTTGTACTTGCCTCCACCCTGAGGCGAATCATCGCGAACACTGTTGGTCAATTCCTGGTCATACCATCGCGTGGCCGTAGTGGTATACGATGTCTCTGGGATCTTGCCCCAAGAAACTTCCAAGTGCGCTTCTGTCTCACCGCCTGGTGCAGCAGTGACTTCATGCGTGAAACTGAGCTCGACCTGTTTAGAACTACTGGCTTCGGTCTAGTTGTCGTTCGTATATTGATAGGACAGGGCCAGCGAATAGTCCACCTTGACTTCGCCCGCCACAGGTACTCCAACGCTGCCGCTGGCACTCAGCGTGGAGTTTATGTTGAAGACGTGTGTCTCGCTCGTTGCAACGTGTAACTTCTCGTCCGTTGCTTCCTTGACCGAGAAATTGAACTTTTGCTCAGTGTTGGTTTGGTTATCGTATTTCAGGCTGGAGCCAATCTGCTCCGCGTTACCACCCGTTGCGGAGATCTTGATTGGTTGGATGATTTCTTTAATTGGGAGTACGGGCTCCCACTTGAAGCAGCTCACGCAGTCATTGAAGTGGACATCAGACATCACTGGCACTTCTTTGATGTTGCCCCAGCCTTTGATGTTTGCGTAGGAATTTCCGACGCCGTTGGGATGTTCCCACATCATAACGCGTTGCCTGTCCAGCAGTCCTTTCCAGCGTACGGAACTCATGATGTCGTTGATATGCCAGTCCGGTAGATTATGAAATTTCCCCGCCTCCCATTCGCTCAGGAACAATGTCACGCGTGGGCCAGAGAAGTTTGGATGTTCGAAAAGCTCGATGGCTCCCAGTTTGAGATCGACTTCGCGCCAGAACCAAGTGGCGATTTTGTCGTTCATTTCGCAATCGCGGAGATCGGTACCCTGGACTTGACCGGTGCCAACGAGATCGACGGAGCTACCCATATCTGTTGCAGTTCGGTCAGCATGTACATCTAATTCGGCTCTCGATGCGTTCTTGTTTACGTTCCAGATTACCCACGGATTTGCCGCTGTCTCGCGATCTGTGATGATCCGCGAGGGTCACGACAGTTCCTACAGGCAGATTCCAAGCGATCCATGTTGCCTTGTCATTGAAATGTGGAGGGATGGTGTGGCGCTCGCCCTTGGCATAGTCTTGTATGGGAAGAACATGCTTTTCGCTGTTCCAATGTGGGTCGTTGTATAAGGCTATTGTGCCGCTCTCAAGTCCAGGATGAGTGTGTGGAATTGGCCGAAGCCTCGTCAGTTGATCAATAACTTTGCGTGCATCTGCCATGATGGTAGCGACGTTTTGTCTGGACGATGCGTATCGCTGTGGGTTGAATTATGCTCGTACCTTGTACTGCCAGGGAATCGTGCCGTTCTTAAATATGTCTGGCGAACGGTCTGACCAATCCACAAAAGGAGAGTATGTGGTCGATAGCTCACGGCGTCCCTACGCATGGCACAACGCCGGCCAGCGCCAAGGGAGCGGCGAAGCGTCTCATGATGTTGTTCACAACGGGCATCGCCGCAAGTGCTTGCCGCGAGCAGGTAGCGCGTAGCCCATGGCGCTGCCCACCGTTGCAAGCAGTGAGGATCGAGAGCGTCCCTCGACCACCGCGCATGTTTGAACACAACGAAAAGGCGTTGCGTGAGACGAGCGAAGGGGCCGAGTAGGGCGGATGGGCTTGCGCCACCTCAGAAAAGTGCGTCCGACTTGCTCCATCCGGTTGCTGCAAAGTTCTAGAGCCAAAGTTTGTGTCAATGCGAACGCAAGCGTGTCGACCACGCGGCCGGTCTTCTGCATGTCTTTGCGCGAGGGCGCTGAGCAAGCGTAGTACCATGGGCAGAAGAGTCCGCGGCAACGGCAGCAGATCAAGTTGCTGTCCAGACCTTTGTCTGTACTATGCACGTGAGACCAGCTCTAGCTCATGGCGTTGACGGTATGCTGCCATCGAAGCCATCACTCGGAGGCGCCGCCAGAGCAAGTCTCGAACAGGAAGACCGTTTGGGAACTCGAACTACGCCCGCAGAAGGAAGGCTAGGAGCTGTCATGCGCCAGCTTGGCAAGCCAACGGCCAAAATCGTGCGATGGACCAAGAGTGGTAGCCGAACGTGCATGAAGTCACTCCAAGCCCCCAGCGTGTTGTGCGTAGCACTCGTTAAAGTGGCTGGACTTTGTTGGAGAAAAGAGGAGCTGGCTTGCCCGTAAGCAGTACTGTGAGGAGACTGCCGTAGTCTAGCTCTGATGTGGCGTCAGCAAAGTCGTGAACCTTGATGCACACATGTTTCCTAGATGTACTGTGAGTCTGTGACCAAGCGCTCTCCACTGCTCTGCCAAACCCTTTGGAGTGCGGTCATTGCCAGGTATGGTGACAGACCTAATCCCAACTGCGACAACGCGTCCGTTATGTCTGGTAGGCGTGCCAAAGCCTTTTCTTTGCCAAATGCCTCAATCAATGTGGCCATTGCGAGAAGAGCGGTGCTGTGAGACGACTTCTACACCTGAACGGCGACATGGATCGCATACAGCAACTGCCAGATCTTGAACGGTTGCGCCAGCCTCGCATGGCAACTTCTGCGGACTGGTGAAGTGGGAAGGAAATGCACACACTTCAGCCCTCACAAGTGGCCTCAGCTTTGCGGACATTAGCTAGCGCCGAAGCAACCGACATGGGTCTTTCACCAATAGACTTGTGCTTTGCGATCGCTTGCCGAGCTTTCTTGTTCTTCGCGAATAAGTACAGCGCGCGTGAAGCCAAGGCGGCATCGAGTTTGTGAAGCGATGCTGCTCACGGCTGTCTAGAGTCTCCCAGAAAGCCGAATTGAAATTGAAGAATCAAAGCACCCAGTCCAGGAGGTCGTCATCGAACGACCACGGTGCGCATTCCAGCAGGGTGTCAAATTCTGCTGACATTAACTAGCGCCAAAGCAGCTGGCCTGGATTCTCTGCCAATGAGGAGCGTCCTGCACATTTACGCTTCCCTCTCCACTTCTCCGCAGCGGAGAACCACGCTGACATCCTCAGGTCAAGACAATGTAATACTCTGACAATTGAAGATAGCCAAAAGGCGCAGCGCAACGAAAGATGGCAACATCATCATTCTCCACCACCAAGCTCAACAGCACGACGTTCCTCATCCAAGAGCACGACGCCTACGGCGAACGACCATTCATCTATGTCAAACTTCCACCAACCGCCCCAGTACTCATCCTCACAGATACGGGCTGCGATGAACCTGATGCTCGACACAAGAACAGCAAATTCATTCACCTACGCGACTACCTCGAGAACTTCCCTGTCGCCTCCAATGGCAACAAGCCACTCAACCCGAATGCCGGCCTCCACTACATCATAATCTTCACACATTGCCATTACGACCACATCGGCGGCGTCACACAATTTCTGCCATCTGCTGGGCCACCGGACAACCAGAGACCGCCTCAGATCATTGCCTCGTCGTGGGGGAGAGACTTCATCGAATCCGACGATTTCGACGCTCACTCACTATTCAAATTCATCAACAAGCCTGTCCCATTCTACTACGTCACCAAATGGGCCCAAGCGTTCGATCAGCTATACATTGAAATCAACAATCCAAAGCGAAACTTGTTCGTGAAACTGGATTTGAAGGTGTCGTTCATTTTGATACCCGGTCATACGCCAGACTCGCTGGCATGGTACGATCGAGAGGAGATGTGGTTGTATGTGGGCGACATGATGTACGAAGAAATAGGTTCAAATGAGACAGCTGAAGAGGACAGACCTGTTGAAGGTGCCTCAAGCGGAGGAGCGAGTATTGTCTTTCCATCCAATGCAAATCTCATCGAGTGGGTAGCGAGCCTACGGAAATTGTTGGTATTGGCAAGAGCTCAAAATTCGAAAGCTGAGAGAAGGGCAAAGGCGGAGGCTGCGAGCCTTGGAGACGAAGGTTGGCAGATTGTGCCGAGAAGAGTCAAACTTGCTGCAGGACATGTGACCTCAGGAGCCGATGCGGAAGAGTTCTTGAAGAAGGTGGACCAGTATTTCTACCAGATCTTGCAGAAAAAGATCCCGGTCATCAAGAAGGAGTATCATTGGGACGATCTGTACTTCACTTGGAGGGCAGAAGAGTGGAACCTGTCTTTCAGAGCTCCCCCGAGGCTGGTCGACCAGGCGAGAGACTTCTTCGACTTCCATGGCTCGGATTTCCATGATGGATCGGAGATGGAGCTGGCTTCGAACGAGTACTTCCTGCACGCATAAGTTGTTTCAGACATAAAATGCGGGAGTGTATGAGTATAACTTCAAATGAGAACCACCGTCTCTGCCTGCTCGCACCGATTAACAACTAACGCGAATCTATATTCCGTGCCTCCACTAACGTTCCTAATTCAGAGACAGAGCTCCGAAAGCCCGTACTTTCTCTGATCATCTCGGCTCTTCCTAGCCACTCCATCTCCCTCGCTCACGATTTTTGGCTCCAACGCGGTATGGAAACTGTCACTTGAGCCAGCCGCCTCGGAAGCCGTGTAGAAAGTCTGCTCGCTATCTCGGCGTTGCTTCTGGCGATCGATAGTTGGCGGAGGCGAGGAGGGGACAAATGGTGCGGCTTGGGGATTCAGTCGATGGCTGCTCGGGCGGCGAGTGCCCTCTCCAGGGACTGCTCCGATTCCTTGCAAATAGCCGGCAGCTTGGTGAGGGCTACCTGTTGGCTCGAATGAAAAGCGAGGCCGGGAATGAGGGTGAGCCATCGCTGGTTGTGGCCAATATGGCATGTGTGGAAAGGGAGCCGGGGCCATCGGCGGCATGGGAGGCGGAAATGCGTATGGGTTGGCCATTGTGGCCGCTGCAAGGTCTACCGACCTGAATGGAGTGTTGTTGAGGCTTGGTCCAGGGAGTCCTTGCTGCTTCCACTGTTCTTTCAATCGTTCGAGCTCAGCTCCTGGAGCCAGACGCTTGCGCCACACGCCATTCACCTCTTCAGCATTGTCTAGGCTGCGCTGTCGCTCGAAAACTAGACGTTGTTCGGCTTCTGCAATTTCACGGGCATGGGCTTCTTGCGACTTCTTGTTGTCGGTTGGGTTCATTGTGTTCGAACTTGCTGGAGAGGTCGATTGCGGTCGGCAGAAATATCTCACAAGGTTTGCTGTGATTGCTTTGGAATCTGTTGAAGGAAGATCGAATCTGCTGCGAATCTTGATGGTGTCGATTTGTGATGTTCGGTTCGTCGATAACGCCCAAATCGATAGACAATGCTTTTTCAACGTGCAATGTGTCGAGTTCGTTTGTAAGAGCGTACGGTATCAAGCGGTGCTGACGGGGCAGAGTTCTATGGAGCTTCGCCGCCGCAACGATTAAGCGAGTCGAGCGTTAAGGCGCTGTCCGACGCTGCAGATTATGACCTCACAATCGATTTTCGATGACAAGACAAGCTTAACTCGTTCGTCCTGGCTCGTCGAGCCAGCCCAGCAGATGAGAGGCGCGCCGCGCCCAAAGAAACGACAACAATTTCCCACGGGGCCCGTCCTGCTCGACAAGCCCCTTTCTGCATTCCATCGATGCCAGATCTCCATCCCAATATGAGCCACTCGATCAACTTCGCCCACGATATATCGCAACGTGAAACCGTCCCTACCCAACTTTTCTCGATTGAAAGCATACAAGATGTCAAATTGCGTCCACGGGAAACCTGTGACAGTAACAGAGATTCGCCGTCCTGGGCTGTCGGGGGTGGGGAACATGGAGCGGACTGAGGCTCAAATTGTCTGAGGAGTCTTCGGGCAACGCACCGAGACACCCATTCAAGGAGACGCAGAATCGAATTCGAACACGATAGACGGCACGCAGTCGCGCCGGACAACATTGGTTGAACGGGCTTCCAAGCAGACGCAACAGGCGCTTTTCTAGCATCAAGCGAGTCTCGCTGGTACTTCTACACGAGGCGTCACAACTGAAGACGGCAGTATCAATCCTTCTCCATGCACGAAATTCGATTCCGCTTAGGCGTTTGAGAACAACCAAGACAACAGACGTACGCGGCGAAGGTGTGATTCCTGATATCGAAATCGAGGCGGGCACCAAGGTGTTTGGGCAGGGAAACGTACCTGATCGTACTGGGACAAGAAGGATAACTGGGTTTGATTGGATGTCACACGAACTGCAACGGAGGGTGGATGACCCAAGATGACGGCTTCACAAGTGTTGTAGTTTGCCATGGAGCGCGTGGATAGCCATGGGCGAGCCGACGTCCACATCTGCAATCCATTGATCAATCTGTATCGAAGGATCAAGTAGCACATCGAACACACGATAGCCCTGGGGAAGTCGGACTGGCTGCAATCAATCCACAGGGTGCTCCGTACAGCTTTCACGTCCTCCTCTCCTCCATGTGTCTCCAATCGAAGTGATGCGCTCCCTGAGATATGTTATCAACCCCGACAGCGTCAGCGTTCTGGGCGCTCGGTGGAAGCGTGAAATGCGTTTGGTTGCATGTTGTTCTAGTGCTTCTTCCGCGTGCTGCAGGTGACGATGAAATGAGCCACCAAACAATGGATTGTGGCGTATTTCTGGCAGTGTTGCCTCCGCGGTCAGTGGCCATAGCTTCTATGAAGTCGCCCAGCACAAACAATTTCTTCTGCAACAACGCTCTGCCGCACATCATCACCACACCACAGCAGCAACAGCACCCGCACGCGTCGCCCTCTCTCTTCTGCTCGACAGCACCAATTCTTCCACACACCACCACCACCACCAAGCCACCGCACGGCACCACCACAATGTCGGCGAACAGCACCGAGTCGCAAAACGAGAACCAGCAGCTGAAGTGGATGATCAAGTACCTCACCGATAAATCTGTCGAGGTATGCCATTCACCTCTTCCTTTATCACCTACTCGCTGCTGACAGCTCAACAGAGAGACAACACCATCACAAGCCTCACCCACCGCCTCCAAGTCGCTCAAATCAACGAGCAAAACAGCAGAAACGAGCGCATCAATCAGGCTGTAGGCTACCAAGCCAACGAGCAGAAATTGCTCGAGCGAGTGAAGCAGCTGGAGCGGGAGAGAACACAATTGGTGGAAGTGATGGAGAAGGCCGCGAAGGAATTCGACTTCTTGCCAGGATTCGCGAGCCAGCTGAAGGAAGTGAAGGAGGCAGTGACGAAGAAGTGAGGGATTTGGGGAGTTTAGAGAGGACCTTTGGCGCTTCGGTCGATAGGACATGCCACATAACGAACTTCACTTTCATTTACTTTGCCCTCGATCGAACGTCCCATCTCCATTTCGTGATGATCAGAATGCCAACAGGTGTCTAAAGACCTGGGATCACTGCCCTCAATATCATTCGAGCGTCTTCTGTGTCTCGCTCGCTCCGAGCCCAGACGACATTCAATGCCAACAGATGCAGACAGCCACGGGACCTGACTATTCACTCAAACAAGAGGCACAGAAGACACACAAATAAGGATGTTCAATGTGGTTTGAAGTTCCTTCGGCCATTTCATTCACTCCACGGCCAAATTGTAGTTAATGCGAACACATATACAACAGCAGCAGAATGCTATAGCTGAAATCGAGAGAAGTACAAAGTGTGCAGGAATACGATAGTCAGAAGTTGATTAGCTTCGGTTGATCGTTCCATGTCACTCTGTGTTCAGGTTGTATTCAAGGTCAATTGATGTATAACAGAGACGGCACTCATACATGAGAGGTACACAGAAGACCCGGAGGCAATAGGTATTACTCGATTGGCCGAGAGATCCTTTGTAGACTCCGACTTGATGTTGCATTCAATGCCACCGCGTGCGCAATATGCATAGATTCACAGACTTAGATCAATTGGAGATCACAGAAAACTGATGCACGTGATGTTCAATACCATTGGAGCGTCCGTCAAGCATGTCATTTGCTCTGGATTCAGGGTGCATTCAATGCCAACACGTGGACGATAGCGTTGGATATCAATAGTTGAGTTCAGTCCGAGATACTGAAGGAGTAGAAACACAACTCTCTGTTTCTCGCTAAGTTTTGTCAAAAGCTTCCAGTCATTCCAGATCCAGGTTGCACCCAGTGCCAACGTATCGACAATAGCGACGGATTTCAATGGGCGAGATCGATTCGAGAAACACAGTATGCAACGGACTTGGCCATTTCCAGCTCGTCTCCGGCAACTCGTCGCTCACAGATCATGCTGCCGTCGATGCCGTCAGGTTTGACCAAGCTGCACCAAAGCGGGTGCAAATATCATCAGAGTGCTTGACAGTGGATGCCATTAATTCTGTCGATATTGACGTCTATATCTGCTTACGACCTGAGTTTGATCTGCAACTCGGCAGTCGGGCTTGGTACGCAAGATCCATTGATGAGCACATTGGCCGGCCTGCCTCCTTCGCATTTAATGTCGTAGTTCATGACAACATGTGCAATCATCAATTTCATCTCCTGCGAAGCGAAGAATCTGCCAGGACAAGCATGCCTGCCGTGACCGAAAGACATCCAATCGTTGCCGACAGCAATGAGAGCTGTGTTCTTCTGCTCGAGCACTCGCTGTAATCGTTCGGGATCCTCGCCGGCCTTCACACGCTCGAGATAGTCTTCTCTGGGCCGCGAGAACCGGAACGCGTCGTACTCGTGAGGTCGTTCGGGATATCGCTCTTGGCCTTGGTGGACGTCGTACGATGACCAGGCGACGCGTGTGCCATATGGGATGTGCATGCCGTTGCTCAGCGTGATGCCATTTGGAGCAGTTATCAAACGTTTCAGGTTGATGTCCGCAAGTGCAGTGTAGCGCATTGTCTCTCGAATCGCAGAGTCGACACGAATGAGCTTGTTGACGGCGTCTTTTGTCCAGACACCGCCAAATTCAGCCAAAACCCTTTCACATTCCTCGCGAAGGCCAGCGACGTAGTTCTCGGCATCAGGAGACCCGTAAATATCGAGCAGCGTGTTGGTGGTGACTAGACTTGTGGTGTGGATTGCAACCATGTTCAATAGCAGCAGCCGGCGCACGATCACATCCTCATCTAGGTTGAACGCATCCGTCTTGCCCAATTCAATCGACTCTCTGAGTAGCCATTGCAGCGCATCGTTCGGTTCCACGTAGTTTGAGTCTTTGGCCTCTGATTGCAAGTGATTTAGACGTTCCCGAATCTCTGGAACAGCAATACGCTTGCATTTCTCCCTGTAGTTGTGAACGTCTCTTGTTAAGATAGGCGCCACTAGGGGCTTCATCCATTTTGGAAATAGCTTCATGATGCCTCCGGCCTTGAACACTGATACAGAATAGATTCGGGAGTAATCCAGGAACTCAGGTATCCGGCAGAGCTTGCTCCCGCAGAACACTCTGTTGGCAGCTCTGCTCACGATCTTCATACAGGAATCATATGCTTTGATGGAAACATAGTCGGTGCTGTTGACTGGCCATTGGTCATGCATGGCTTGCACAAGCTCATCGTAGACATCGTTCGTCAAAGTCGGAAGCTTGCGAGTGAGCTGGCGCCTGACGACATCGAAGTGCGGTCCATCAACGAAAGCCGTACCAATGGTGTATGAATGCGCGATTCCTTCGTTGTTGAGAGTGTGTGGGTCCACCTCATCGTCTCTGTGGTTCATGACCTCTTGTAGAGTGTGAGCTGGAAGGATGACATATGGCTCTGCGCTGAATTGCGGCAGGACGAATGGCTTGCCCCGCTTGAGACACTTTTCGGTCGTCAGCATTCTGCTTCTTTCCAGCAAATACGAGATAAACCAACCTTGTTCGCTCCCTCTTTAACCATGTAGTGCGTATTCTTCACCGCTGCAAATCCAGCTCGGTAGTGAGCAAACCATTGTTTCTTGATGCCGATCCATGTTTGCGAGCTCAGGAACTTCCCTCGTGTTGTTATCAAAGGGAGTACTACAATAGAGAAGAATGAATAAGCAATGAGCAAAGAGCCTGCCGAAAAGGCAAGCTGCGAAATTGAGATAGTGTCCTGCAGCATTGCGGGTGAGGCTCACGGGAGGAACAATACTCTCAGCGTCGACATTCAGCCACGGGAGTGTTTGTATAAGTATGTCGTGGCATGCAAAGGTGGTGACAAGCTGTCTGGATCCACCTCGTACTTCTCGTATGTGATCGTCATACGCCAAAGGGACGAGTTGCAAGGGCACTGTATGGGGCTAATGCTGTTTCAAAAGCAGGCCGACCAATTAGGGTTTGCACAACCGCAACTTCCATGCATAAATGCTTTCACAAGAGTGGCTTTCCAGCTCGGATGGTGGCTGTCGCGGGCGCTATGATGCAAATGATTGGCATTGCCTGCCATGAACCGAATAAGGTGCCAAGCGTCGCTGTACACGATTCTGCTCGTACCTGATGCGAAGTCAAAAACACACAAAGTACCTCCAACGTTGACCATCGGTGTAGCCTTGTGTTAGCTTATACAACACGTCCTTCCAAAGGGTATCGCCACTGCACTGGCGAAGTATCCAGTGTCGCTCATCGGGCATTTCGGAGGCTTTTACCGCGCCGCGGGTCTTGAGTCGCAATGGTCGTATCCGTCGTATTCCGATCTGGCCAAGCTTGACAGCGCGTCGCCCGTGGCATGCCACACTGATCTCCAAACGTCACCCGCACCGTCTGAGATATACAATCCTGACCAACGGTTGTTATGCTGTGGCACGATGTGCCGAGCAACAGATATCGCCGAGTTGTGAAGAAAAGACAGAGGGGAACCACGTGCCCACCCGGTGGTCGGGCCTTGGACCGGAAATGAGGACAAGCATGATGACGAGTCGAGCTTTGCAGTTCGGATCCACTTGGTACTGCCAACTCAAAATGCACTTCATCTGCTGCATGCATTTCTCGTACCTTATCCGAGCATTCCTCCATCGATTGTTGTCCTCTACCGCAGAGTCTGGCTCCACCTACCACGTACATCTCGCGCTTCTACAATAGGTGTATGCTGCAGGTGGAGATGCAGAGCATGTCAGCACGCAGCTAGCTTAAAGCAAAGTTCGTTGCTCCCTTCGCAAGAGTATACTGGGGTTCGAAGGAGGAATCGGTAGTCTATCAGCGAGACCTAGGGCTGACAGACGAAGCCACCTCCACCTGTGGGCAGTGAAGGTCTGCACGCAGTACGACAGTCCTACCGTGATCTTGATGCTGGTCGAATGGCCGCAACTTCTCCGCAGGGCAGCAGGAAGAAATTCGGACTTAAGCCTCTTGTCGTTGCCGAGGCTGCAATCCCGTAAACGCTAGCTGGGTGGACCTAGCCAGGTCTAACGCATTTTCCATAGCGGCATGTAGGGCAGACATCGTCGCGCAGTTGGATATGCGTCTCCATCTCCTCCTGCTCATGGTCGATTCAATCCGCCGCGCTTCAGCGGTCGTCGAAAATGCCTGAACTCTGAACAAATGTCGACCGTCGATGGGGTCAGCCGCAGCGCATGGAGTGTGTGTCGCAGGCAAGTGCGCGCCGGCTGGCTTCTGAATGTACTTGCTCGCGACGAACGTTGCTGAAAGAATGCTGCTTGAGATTGGAGGAGTTCGAGTTATTTCTGCGCTGGCCGGCCAAGTTGTCTAGACCATTCGCTAGAGACTGGTGGAGAGAAAGTCGGGGAAATCAGATCGTTCTGTTGTGCTCCTGGCGGCGAAGAGTCGCTCGATGCGGCCCAGCTTCACAGAGGAAGAAACTGTCTGGAGAAATGCCACGGCATCGTGATTCGCATCGTGGAGCAGGCCGAGTGGAGTCTTTCGTTGCATTCTTTGAGACGAACAGCAGCGCAACAAGATCGTGCCATCTTCGACACGTAACGAGATGCCGCATGTGATCCGTTGCGTTGATGATGACCTACCGTAAGACCCAAAGCCAAAAGCAAGCAGAGCCTACGCGACTTACCCCTGCCAGCCTAATGCAGCTACTCGTGGACATCCACTAGCTCCCGCACAAGCGGCCAAGTGCCGGTCAAGCACCATCCGCTGCACTTGCTTCGGTGACCCTCGAGAGAAGATAGTGACCTGATTCTGTGCAACTTGTGCCTCTCTATTCCTTGTTTGCTTCAGCTACGACACTCGCTGCACTTCATTTCTGCAAGGTGTTCAACATTGCTAGAATTGAAAGCTCGATAAATCGAGGATCCGTGAATCCCGAAGAGCATGGCAGAAAAAGAGATCGGACGAAGAAACAGACAGTGGGCGCGGGACGTTGGAGGAACAAGATAGGCAATGCGGCGTGTCGAGAGGGCGATGTCATCAACTACAAGAATTGCGGTGCCGAATGATGGAGGACAACTTCGCGACGATACAACAGCCCGCACGACAACTGCTGTACCGTTTGCTAGTAGCCTTAGTGCCAACTTGTTCTTCCTTACTCCAGGAAACTCGTCGGCAGCGGCGAACAAGACGAACTCTTTCTGATCCAAGGCTTTCGAGCGGTCATCGCACTTCCATGGAAGTCTCTTTCTGACTTCAGACCTGCGCTCATGACCTCTCCGTCTTCACTCTCAATTCGGTCACTTTCCAGACTCAGACGCTCTCATGGCTTTGCTGAGGGCACGTATGTCGTCCCATTGCTTCAGCAGGAAAATTACTGTGATTGGGAAGCCTGTGATGACCAAAGGGGCGACGGTCCTGCCAGAGAGCTGAGGGTTGGTGCGTCTTAGCACGGCTGAGGAACCTTGCGAGGTCGCGCCTTCTTCATGCGCCTCTATGAGTTCGATCCCAATCTTTTATTGCATCGTTGAGTGTACAGATCTTACTAATGGGGCGCAATATGGTGTCTATGGGCAGCTCGACGGCGCCGGTCTCCCCTCCGCCTCCACGCTCTGACCATAGATGTCCCTGCATGATACATCAATATCATTCAGCGAAGTACTCGCGACATCTGGATCTCACCTCCTTCTCCGTGCATAGGCGCCACTTGCGAGCGAGTTGACAGTCTGCCGTCCCGGATCTTCGACCAGGTCTCACAAATCCTTTCCAGCAAAGCGCTACTTCACCATGTGCATGCAACATCTCTTTGGCCTGACCTTTGTTCCGTATCCATCGTCACTAAATCTTCCTGTTGCTTTCTCCCGCCCTCTTATCCTACCACGGCCATGACTTCAGGTGCAACGAAGAGCGACCTGAAGCTTGATCGCGATGAGATGAGCTCTATTTTGCCGAGGACTCAACGACATCTGTCTCGTCGTTGACGGAGAGGCCGAAGCCTGCTTGTTGCCAGAGCTTTGTAGTGTCCTTATCGTTCTCTCCCGCTCTGGCTCGTACCTTCTCGCTGCCACTGCACGACCGAGCGCCAATGCAGTGCTGATCTCGGTTCCTCAGAACCAGTGACGGTGCTGAAGCTGACCGTGTGTGAACAATGTTCTTCAACGCAGTTCTTGGTCTCATTGTTGCGTTTTTGGCATACGGTTTCTCGAGAGGCGGCTTGCCTCGCTTGACGGGTCTCGATGTGGCATTGATGGACGTTGGGCGTGGTGCGGTGAAGGTGTTGCAGCGCGACTCGTGGATGAGCGGCCCCGTCTGTTGGAACCGACTGGGCGGTTGGAATCGTTTTTCCAATGGCCGTTGGTAGGCGTGGTGCGGACTTCGTTGTCTTGGAGCCCAGAACTTAAAGGCTGCCGCAAATTTGTCAGTCCGTGCAGAAATGGAGAAGCGGCTGCCCCAAGCGATACTGAGAACAGATAGGCTCTTTGCAGTGTTGTGTCTGTATTCTGTGTGAGTTCACAAACTTGTGACGGTCAGAACGCTCCCGAAGGTTTCGTGTTTGTCCTGACTTCGATGATCCCCGCAAAGCCCAGCTTGCGAGTTGCAGCTGGCGGCGCGCACAGTGACAAGGTCGACTCTTTTTGACGCAAGGATCGTTGGAAGGCTGTTGCTATCATCTTGCTGGCGTTATCAGTGCATCAAGTGTTGGTGACAGAATTGGACAATTCACGATTAAGGCGCTCAAAGCCCAGAATGACCACATTTGACACAACGCGATCGCACATTTTAGAGGCACGGTATATACAACACTCTCTGACGGTCAACGGTCACAAATAACACGCATGCGAAGTTGTGCGCGGTATGTAGAAGTACCCGTGGTCATCAAACATGCTGGCAGCCCCCGAAGTCCGAACAGATTGAGGTCCAAGTTCACCAACGAACTTCAAAATTCGAACCGCGCTAGCGAGCTGATTTCCAGGTCGTTCTACGCGCTCTCATTGGCTCAAACGACCTTTGATCTGAACAAGCGCGGGCCGCCGATGGCTTGACTATTTAAGAACCCTTCTCCCCCTCTTTTCTGAACTTTTCTGTCCAACGCCTGTGGATACCTGCTGACCAGCGGGCATTAACAAGTTCAAGAACAGGTCGAGCGGATGACGGAACTTTCCTGACGCTCCCTGACACAACGCTCTTCGGAGCAACGTGGCTCTGCCCAATGAGGTCTACCTCCCTGAGGTTTATCTCGACGGGTGGGAATTTTTGGAAACACACTGCAAATCGCAAACTTTTCATCACTCAGTCGCCATTGCCATGGCCGCTGCGCGGAGAAGAAGAATTGATCCTTGCCTGACTGCCTTGACTGCCTCAATTGCCATTGCCTTGCCTCAGTGTTTGAGATCGATGTGCAGCCGATCTGTAGTGCGTTTGCTGTGAAGATCCCTGTCGCCCCTAAGCGAGTGTGTTGTTAGCTGAAGCAATTCGCAGCAGAACTTCGTCCATTGCACGCACATCACGACACACTGCTGCACGCACACACCACCACTCCGACCCTCTCGCCATTACCAAGCCCACAGAACCCAGAAAGCCGACGACAAGATGGCGCAGCCATCGAGGGAAGAGAACGCGGTCTGGCGCCGCTTTATCAGCGAGCAGCCGTGCATGCGCGGTGCTTTGCTGCACCGCAGTGGCTGGATGGTCTTCGGCGTTCTCGGCCCCAGTGAGTGCAATCCAGCCGTTGAAGATCAAGATGGCATGGAGCTCATAAAATCATCACAGGCGAACACTATGGCGACGCCATCACCTTCTCGCGCGTCTTCTTCTTGAGCGCCGACGGCAACAACCTCGCCAGTGGGCCTAGCCCACTGAGCGTCCCGATGGAGGACATCCTCGCCTCTTGGCTCTCGCCAGAGGACCTCCTTCGGACGTTCTGGCACGCGCCGTTCGAGGCGGAACTCGCCGTCAACTGGTTCTGGCTGTGAGCCTGAGAGCTCCGCCCCCGCCGCCGCACCACCACCACCACCTCCACCACCACACTCCCTCTGGCCTCCGCCAGAAAGACCACCACAAGGCTTACGGGTTCGCTGCCCAAGAAGAAGGCACCTTTGACGACCGCTGGAAGCAAAACCAGTTGAAAAAAGCATATTCACAAAGCCGTGGACGCAAAACCACGTAAAACAAGCCCTGGACACAAAAGTGGAAGCAAACCACTATAAAAAATAACCCTCACGACCATGCTCGCACTTTGGCGTAAGTGTAGAGGGCTCAGTACCTGTACGTCAAGTCGGGGAAGCGAAGACGAGCATGAACCGCCTTTCTCAAGACGTTCGCGCGTTACGGGGGACAGAATGCTCAAGCTGATGGACAGCCGATACGCGGTTGGAATGCGGAATGATGTTTTGTTGCGAGGTGAGTCTGCAACCTCTCAGGATTATTGGCAATCGATTGCGCTAACCATCTCTGCTTCCCTGTCGAGGTGTCCGCGCAGAGCCATTGCAAGTGACCACATTGACGTTGTCGCCCGGTCTGCAGGAGTGGAAAGATGCAAGGTTCTGAAGAAAGAGGATGGACACAGCTGGATAAATTTCATCATTTTCAGCATGTTGAGTTCGCGGCACTCCATGCAGGCTCCATCGACGGTCAAAAAGCACAGATTGATGGATTCGAGAAACCAATAAATTCAGATGTCGGGCTTCATCACAGACTGTCAAATCGAACCCGTGGTCGCTTTTCTCGCTTCTCATCGATCCAATCTCGCACGAATAGCATCTAATCAAGGCACTCGACCCAGATGTGATGACCATGAGGATTTGAAGCGTCCTTTGGAGACCATTGATACTTTGACCAGTACTGCAACTGCAAGTCGGCAGTGAACCCAAATCCCAAGAAAATCTCCATATAAGGGAATCCCACTTTGACTTTCCAGCTCCACATGCCGATATCGCGCAACTCATGTGTATGGTCATGATGCTGCGCCAGCAACTGTCTTCCTGGCATGGGTTGAGCGTCACGGCGATCTTAGAGGCAAAAAGCTTGATTTTGAACAGTTTCATTTCCTCTCACAATATCAAATGTGAACTTTTGACAAACCATAGTTACTTGTGCCATCTTGCCTATGCTCCATGCCACTGTGTGGCCCAGAGAGTCGCGGATAACCACATTCAATGACATGGAGCTATGGACCGTCGCTCGAACTACCAGCGTGTGCTGCAACTGCTCAGATTGTCCCCTTCTCCTACGCCAATGCTTCTCCCAGCTCGAACCAGATCACTCTACCCCAAGCTTTTGGCAGCCGCCCTCCATATGAGTGACTGATTAGGGAGATGAACGCTGCCGCTGCATTATCATCTACCCAGAAAGTGTGCCTCGTGATTGCGGCGACCAAATCTTCCGACTGCTGAGCTGGTGGCTTCAATGCCTTTCGACCTCGAAGAGCAAATAGCAGGGTGTCTGGGACTTGAGCACCGTGACCAGCCGAGAACCCTTTGCTTCCAAGTAGCGAGTAACGATCTGCCCATGACATGTTTGGGCGAATTCGTTGTCCGCACCGGTACGGTCCAATTCCCTGTTGAAGCGGAGACATGGCTCCAACCGTCCGCGAGGCGGGGTCAGCAATGATGTAGACATCTTTGCCCTTCTTCCATTGTTCGAATGCTTCCATCGTGATTTCCTTGAGCGAAAATAAGCTGCGCGGCAAGTGAAGGGCCACGATGTCGTCTAGCAACGCCAGGGATACGTCTGCGATGTCTCTGATTTCTGTCAAGTCTGGCAGAAGAGGTGATGAAGTCTGCGCGCGCAAGAAACCATCGATCGATCCAAGCATTCCCACGAATCCCACGAATCCCGCGGCGGCCACCATGCCAGGCATAAATACCAGACCAGCGATGGCTGGAAGTGATGTATTGCCAGTGGTCGATGGAATTGTGCCCAAGATTACGGCTTGCAAACACATATATATGTCCAGCGTATCCATCGAAAACGAGCTCCGAACGTGCTCCACCGCTGCGATTTTCGTGACGTAGATGCCCAGGTTGTGCCAACAGGTATGTTGTGGGAGCTGAAGCACCTCTTCAAGGCTACAGCCGTGGATTTTGGACGCCAAGTGCTCTGCCTCTTTGACGGTGCAGGTGAATGCATCCATTTTGGCTGACTTTGGTGGTCGGAGCACGATAGCAGGGGGCGCTGGGCGGTTGTCGGGACGATAGAAAGCCACAGGCTCGTATGGTCGATATACTTTGATGTCAAAGTCTCCCAAAAGTCTCAAATCAGCTGTCAAGCTGGTCAGCATATATCCCGCAAAAGCAACGCTCGGTCGACTCACAAATCCTGCTGTACTTGAGCAGCTGGTCGTTCAGATAGTCTCCGGCTATTGCGTCTATGAGAGCATTTTCTTGGATCTCATTCGGTGCTCTGCCTTCGATTTCGGAGAACCTGGAGATATGGCGGGCATACAATTGCTGCATGAACTTGTGCAGCATCATGTACTCTGTTCTTGTCTTTGGAGTATTCACCAGCATCTTCCTCAAATTGACGTCCACTCGTGGAATGCAGCCACCAATCACTTTGGGCTCCCATACCCTGTGTTCCGAGCTCTTTACACACAACGTCCAGTAGTGCAGCCGAAAGATAGTTTCACTGCAGATTCAGTATCTGGTCGTCAATAACCTAGCCTTGATACGGTTCCAGTGTCTGTCTCGTGTCTGCATCTGGAAGTCCTGCCACGTCATATCCGCCAGACACCAAGAAATCGTATCCGCGTCGTCTTTTGATATGGTGTACTGCGCGTGCTGAGTTTTCGGGGACACATGGTCCATTGGTTTCTCCATCCAAAATTGCGCAGAGCTAGACCACGCCATCTTGCCTTGAGGCGCAGAAAATGCGCGCTCGAAATCGATCCTGTTCACACGATATTCCTCGCAGAAAACGGCTCGATGTGTCTCACAGAATCTGGTACCTCGAGCTTGCTGGAGATTGTTGGCGACTGGTGAGAGGCATTCCTGACAGGCATGTCCGCCGTACTTTGGGTCTGACGCGATCTTACTCAGGAAGAGCCTGTATCCCTCCACCCTGTCCAATCGCTGCTTCTGGGTCTCTATTTGACCCAGGAATGGTATGCCGAAGAGACACCAGTTTCGGAGGCGCAGGATGTCCGCCATCTTCTCGTTTCCGACTGTCGCTGCCGAGAATGGCTGGCCCTGCACCATCCATTGGGGATTGGTCGAGTTGATTTTCTTAAGCAGTCGGCCGTACGTGAATCGATGCAAACCGGCAAAGGGGCTCGCAAGAGTGGGCCGCATCGTAGCCTCACGTACCGCCAGATTATCGATGCCCATTTCAGCTGCAAGCAAATGGGATAGAGAGGAACTGTTGAGGATCGTATCTCTCAATTCTTGAGTGACCTTCTCGAAATCGAACGCGCGCCATTTTACTGGGTGCGCTTCAGCGGTCAAGTTGAATGCTGCGGATGCACTCAGTCGATCTTTTCGAAGCGGTATTTGATCGATAACTATATCGCATAGCTCCGGAGGGAGATGAGTGATCGTCAGTGGCGGGCAGGGCATTTCGGCGGCGCGACTCGGAGCTGGGTTGCAATATAATGGGCAAAGAACGTGGAAGAGTGTGGGCAAATTTGGAGCTTCTAGCAAGCCCTTGCTCACACTAGCGCCTTTCGGGTTCCGAATCGTGCCCACAAAGTAGAACTTCCCTCCAGATTGGCAGACGTAGCGTCCACGAATGGATCAAAGGAAAATCAACGGTGAGAGCACGATTTGTGCTGCGGAGATACTGTGGTCCGGGGCAAGTGGTGTCTCTATATCTTCTACAATGCATCTTCCCAACAGCACCGGTCCAGCCATGTTGACAAGCGTGATACAAT
>JAASLG010000406.1:0-22125 GCA_013365235.1 Cercospora sesami | reverse complement strand
ATCAGAAAGAGAGCTACGTCCGCTGGCAAGATCTTCCTGGACTTGTCCAATGGCATCAAAGGCAATGGAGACTCGGTGTCGATCGCCGAGTCACTAGGATGGGCAGCATATCCATGTGCAGACTACGTCTCTCGCATCGTGGTAGAGGCGATCCGGGGCTTGGTGGGTGAGAATGTTCCGTGTGACTTCGTGAGGCTCGCAGCTGGGAGGGGATTATACACATGACAGCCATGCAGGGCGATAGTGACACGGCGTTGGGGGTATGGGTATGGGGTATGGGGTATGGGGCATGCAGGCACACTGACACAGTGTAGGGCAGAACAGTCCTTACTGCAGGCATCTCAGCCTTTTCTATGTAGTCTTTAAGCATCGTGGTCTTTTGCTCTGTGCAGTGTTCCATATGGGGAAGGTCGGCTAGGTATTCTCGCGGGAAGGTTCAGCTCGGTCCGATGCACCCCGATGTCTCGTCAACGTCCCGCCCTCCACCGCGTCACTCATCTTGCGCACTTCCAACCTTAGCCGTGCAGATGAGGCTAAAAGCTGCTTTTCTTGCACACACAGAGTTCGACCAACGAAGTCACTACTGTAGCATCTCGTAAATCGAGCCCCTACAGTAAAGCTTTGATCAGAGCTCCCACGGCTCCGCTGTGCCAACAACCGAAATGAGCACAACTTCCACTCAGCGGCAACGAGGACAACGACACAGCATGAGCGGCTCACGAAACTCGGATGTGAGGGCTCGTGTACTACACACCAGCGATGTACACCGACCGTGGTTGTCGCCATCTTTCTGGAACGCTGACAGATAAACCCCGGCTGTCCACGTGCCCAATGCCCCCCGGCTAAAGACAGATTGCTAGCGCATGCTCGGTTCGCCTTCGCGTTGTCGCTCCCCCTCACGAGTATATTCTTGTCCTTCCAGAAAAGTCTGTCTCGAAGCGACGCCTGCATCGTCAGACAGCCTGGCACGCCAGAGTGACCAGTCGCCTGTGCAGGCGCTGCGCTGTTCCAATCTATTGCTCCATTCTCGCCCTGCACCCCAGAACAGGCACTCACCACCGGGAGTGGAGGTGGCTTGCATGCCTCCCACCAAAGCTTGCCCATCCTGCGGACGTCTTGCCGTCCTCAGCAGCAAGAAGAGGCGGTTTGTCGGATCGCCCGCATGCTACCCAGATCCCGTAAGTCGCAGCATGGCTAGCACGCAGCAGCGTGTGGGTGGTAAGGTAGTATGTGCCCTGCAGATCTCCCCCGCCCTTTCGTGCCCGTGATCTGTAAACTTGGGGTTGAACCTAGTGCGAATGGTCGCAGTATGGCGTACCGGCTCCACAAGCGAAGCGACAAACACGATGGACCTATCCTGCTTTAACCTTCAAGCTTGCCCTCTTGTTGCTCCTTGATCTTTTCTGGCTTGCTCGGCACACGTTATGCTTCTCGCTCCTCTACACCTTGGGCATGGAATACCGATGACACGAGCATGACCATGGCAATTGCACAACAGAACAGTGTAGACATGGCGACCATTGCGAGGCCAATCGAACGCCTGCCGGTCAGGAAGTCGAATGGCGACCAGAAAGAGGCGATGAATTGCAAGAGCTGTCGGAAGCGAAAGGTTTGTTTTTCAGTGTTGAAAAACGGTCAGCTTTGGATGCACGCTGACCTCAGCCAGATCAAGTGCAATCGCTCAACACCGAGCTGCGAGGCGTGCCAGGTCTTCAACTGTCCTTGCATATATGGTATGGCACTCAATCGCGCGTCAACCCCGTGAGAGCTGACAATTCGAAGACGCCATACCAAAGAAACGAGGGCCCAAGACCGACGTGTTGGAGGCCTTACTCAAGCGCGTAAACGGACTTGAGAAACGCCTGAAAGATGAGCAGAAAGCCGACTCCACACAAGGCGCGACTTCCACCAGTCCGCAAAGCGACAAGCAGATTTCTGAGCAGGGCGAGGAGGCAGAAGTGGCGAGGACTTCACCTGGTGCGCACGACTTTGACTTCGCCGAGCTGAGGCCAGTGAGGTCAGCACCGATGCCTATCGAGCCAGCGCCTCCAGCAGCACCAGCTCGAGAAGCAATGGCGTTCACAGATGCCTTGCTCGACACCTATTTCGCTCGGCTACACAACAAACCATATTACATTCTCGACGAGACAGCTACACGACAGCGGCTCCGAGATGGAAGGCTTCCTGTGTTCCTCATCAACGCGATACACGCAGTGGCAATTCGATATGTGCCTCATCTGTGCGGTGGCCACAGTGGAGCCGTGCGCTCAAGTCAGGACTATGTGCATCGGGCACGAGCACAAATCGACGTCGACGAGCCCAATATCGACAACCTGCAGGCATTGTTGCTCCTGGCAATGGCCAACTTCCAGAACGGCCGAGGCAAGAGATGCTACATGGTGCTCACACACGCCGTCAGCATGGCATTCGCACTAAACCTTCACCGCGAATTGCCAGCAGAGCTCCGCATTGCGTCCTCGGAGCGAGAAGGCCGCAGAAAGCTGTTCTGGACATGCTACTTAATGGATCGCTTCACAGTCAGCGGCTCGAAGCGACCCTCACTCATTGCCGACGAATCCATCTACCTGAGACTGCCGGCTTGGCAACCCCAAGGATCTCAGGTCCTCGCGGACGGCAATTTCTTTCCAAGCGCGGGACAAGGGCTGGGAGTCTCTAATGCTGCCCAAGGTAGTGGTGCTATGCTCATTGAAATTGTCCGCGCGCTCGGTATCACCAATCGCTACCTTGCCGCTGGCGGTGTGAAGGGTGATTCGCACTTCCCTTGGCATGCACAGTCGACCTTGTCCAGGATTCGATCCGATCTGGATTACTGGGCTGCAGCTACGCAGGACATCTTCACATCGATCGATACCTTGTTCGGATCACATGATAGCTCGACACTTGTGCTGAGCAAGCTGATCTACCATCTTGTACACTGTCTCATCTATCGGCCATTCCTACCCATTGACCTGGCGGAGCTCTCTGGGACGGGTCAACATCAATCATGGCAAATCGAAGCGACCAACTTGTGCTTCATGCATGCCAATGCCATAGCTGAGCTGGTTGAGATAGGCAAGAACACTGCCCTCCTTGACTGGCCGTCCTTCGTCGGCTATGCAGTCTGCACCGCAGGCACGATCCACGTCCATGGTGTCCACTACTTGTCGTACCGGGAGGGAGACGCCTTCAGCCATAGTGCAGAATTCCTGCATCGGGCTATGTTACAACTCACTGAACTGCGATCCACCTGGGCGGGCGTGCAGCATCAACGGGATACTTTACAAGCAGTCTATGCCAGCCATGCACAGCTTGTAAAATCCTTGGCGAGCAGCCCGATGCGCTTCTCTCCGGTCTTCCAAATGGAAGACTTCTTCGACAGATATCCTGGATGCTACATCGATGGTGCTCACGTCAGCTTCTCCGACATCATCATTGACACTGGCATTAACGAAGGAGTGCTTCGAGAAGCCAACAATCTGTGGAGCGCGGAGGCATGTCTGCCTGCAGTGCAAACTCAGCCCGCACCTCAGAATAATGGCCCCATACGAAAGCCGAAGAAGCGAAGAGCGACAGCTCCCAACCTACCGTACCCAACACCACCAAAGCAAGCTATGTTGACACAACCAAATCAACAACAACCCGCGTTGCAGAGTGTGCCCGAGCTTGCAGTCATTGACGAACAGCCCGTTGGCAACGAAGCAGATGAGGTACACGAGCAGCAAAATCCCATGCTCTTTGATGGAGAGACATTCCCGCCCAACCTGGCCTTCAGCCCCATACCATCTGCGATCAGCATGCCGAATCCAATAGGCTTTGATCCCTATCAAGGTCGAGTGCTCGATCAGACAACGCCAGGCAGCTTCAATGGGAGCGCTGAATCGGCTCATACAGAAGTCGAAAGCGATCCCTTCTTGAGCTTGTTGGAGCAGTTGGCAGAGAATGATGCGACGACTGCCTTCGGAGGACATGGAGACTTTGACTTCTATATGGGTGTTCAGACATGATATGAAGTAAGGCTAAAATGCGTTATTAATGCAGCATACCGATATGGGTATCTGCTGCTTGAAAGCGTGTAAATTCACTGCAGCACCATTGCCTTTCTCATCAGCATTTTTGAGCGTTCATAGTTGATACCCATAGTGTGGTTCTCCTACAAGAGACCAGGAATTATAGCCTTTCGCTTGCCGATCCTCTCTTTCCCGAACTTCTCCACATACCACCTATACCCACTCAATGCTCTTGGCAACATCGTAGAGATCTCATTGAACAGAAATGTTCGGGCAGGAACACAGTCTAATCCGCCAATCATCCAGAACCCTGCCCATTCGAACCATTCGCACAGGTAGTGTGGGTACAAGATGAAATGGAACAAACCATTCTTCGGGATCATGTAAAGTTTATCGGTTCCTGCCACTGGCTTGCCATCTTTCTCTGCTTGAGCTTTCTGTCTTCTGGCCGCGGCTCGGCGGATTTCCCGCAAGTCGTCGTCGTGAAAAATGGTGCTCAGGAAGCTCCACCCCCAGATCACAAGGCCGATCTCGATCATGTACAATCTTCCAGCCCAGTCCCAGACTGTAGTAGGACCGTACCCAGCGAGCCAACCTCCGAGTGAAAGACCATTGATCGTCTGCCAAATGAATGCGCTCACCATCACGATGGGATGAATCGGCGACATGGAAGGGTTGAGCCAGAGAGGAGAGAGGATTGCTCGGTAGATGTAATGAATCGAATACAATCCGATCATTGTCCAATTCGCCCAAGGAAGTCCTTCAGTCAGTCCGAGCTTGGAAGGCAATACCCAGGCGCAGTAGTTGACAATTGTGAAACCTGGGAGCTCCATGATGAGCCAGGCCCATTTTCCTGGGAGGTTCCATTTGGAGTCTACTGAGGTTTTGCCTTGGGGATAGTAGTCGATGACCCATTGGATTGCTGTGAACTGTGAAGTTCTGATGTTAGTACTTTTCGGGTGGATATATATGGGAGCCATTTGAGATGTGTCGTTACTAACCAGTGGAAAGAACTGCCAGCCCCACACGATCAATTCCCAATTCTCTTTCGAAGGAGGGAGGATGCCGGGGATGAGCTCCATTGTCGGCAACAGCGACGCGGGAAGCTGCAGTGCGTCTCTGGAGTAGCGCTTACACGCAGAATGGTGGTTTGTCAGTTGCGAGTGGTTGTTGGAACAAGAGAAACAAGCAATGCCGTCGTCATGGAGCTTCATCGGCACGTCGCGGATATCGCGTAACCTTAACGCGAAACGCGAGAAATCGTGACTTCGCGCTTGGGTGCCCTGGGAGATTGAGGCTTCAACACTTGACAAGGAGCATCGGCCAAGATCTGACATCTGGCATGTTTCGCCCACGTCGACCGCTCATTGTTTCTTCTTTTCTTTCGCACGCAATGCGACTGCGACATGGCGGCCAAGTCATTCAGGATTCGGGAGTACGATGATGCGGACAATGTGGTTGCCACGTACGTTCAGAGCCTGGGCAGTGAGAAGGAGAGTCGGGTTGACGTGATTGTATGCTGGTCTCGTGTTCTGCGAGATTGAATGTTGAAACTAATAGCAATGTAGCGATCTGAGAATACTAAATCTATCACCTCGCTGTGGAATAAGACACTCGATGTCTTTCTTCCTGTCGGATTTCCTCATAGTGTTACAGATGACTACCTTGAGTGAGTGGACACTGGTTGCGAGGTGTACAAGAGCATTGGGCTAACTCAGGTCAGGTATCAGATTTATGTGAGAGAAGTCCCATGATTGATCAAGAACAATTCAATTCTAACATCGGGACAGGACTCACTGCAAGCCTTCTCCAGCAGCATCGCTGCCATGCTCTCCTCTCGAGCTGTCCTCGAAGGCGTCGGAGTTGGCGACGCAACTGCCAATGCGACGACTGCCCTCCTACTCTCAATCCTCCAAGACTCAGTTGGCCGCATCACCACGATTCTCTTCGCACACCGCTTCGGACTATCCCTCGAGCCGGAATGCAAAATGTATCGTCTCCTGGCAGACATTCTCAACGACGCCGGTTTCATTCTAGACTGCCTGTCTCCGATCTTTCCCAAGCCGACCCGAGTCATGATACTGAGCACCAGCAGTATCCTTCGCTCGCTATGTGGCGTTGCAGCTGGGAGTGCCAAAGCTAGTTTGAGTGCTCACTTTGCCAAGCAAGGCAATCTGGGAGAACTCAATGCCAAAGATTCAAGCCAGGAGACAGTCATCTCTCTGGCGGGAATGTTATTTGGTAGTTGGGTGATTACTTGGATCACGACACCGTTTGCTACCTGGACTGCATTGATCTTGTTGCTTTCAATTCATCTGGAGACGAACAGACGTGCTGTGCGGGCCGTCAAGATGCACACATTGAATCGACAAAGAGCCTCTCTGGTCTACCGTCATCTTCGTAAAGGCCATGTGCCTACCCCAACTGAAGTCGCAACCAGCGAGCGCATCTTCGAGCGAGATGGCGTGCTGAGAGACAAAGATGATCGTATTGTGGGCCACTGCTTCATCGGTGCTCCACTTGCCAGACTGTTGGCAGCCATTGGAGAGCAACAGGCAACAACCAAAGCTGTGAAAGTGGATGAGAAGAAGCTGAGCGAGATTCTGGCACTGTACGAAAGCGACCAATATATCCTATGGCTCGACAGATCGTCTCGACCAGGCAAAGCGAACATTTTCGTCGTGCTGAAGAAGCAAGCAGATGCAAAGGCCCTTATTGTTGCTTGGTGGCAGGCACTTATTGTAGCGGAAGGCGTTTCGAACGCTGGGAAGTTGAGCGAAGGAGATATCTCCGAACAATGCAAGCTCTTCGCGAAGGCGCGTGAGGAAGCTAATGCTCTGTGGGACAATTACCACGAGAAGCTGGAAGCTCTGGAGTGGGACTTGTCTTCAGCTCCTATGGAGACTGTAGCTGCCACTCGTGTGGAGATGGAGGAAAATTAATGCCCCATTCTGTTCAGCTGTGAGAGCAGAGAAGCTGTGCATATGTTTACACCCATAGAATTTATTTCAAAGCATTGACTTTTGTTAGAGACGCTGTCGTGCGGTTGCTGATGCCTAGACGAAACGCGAACGCTGCACAATGTAGTCGAACTTTGTTCGCAATCATGATGGACTAACCTGCTCACGCACCTGTGACCGGTGGGAGAAAAACAGGAAAGAAGTGATGCCTGTTAGCAGGGAAATGGCAGCTTGAATGAGCTGGTCAGAAATGTCTTCAACACACTCAATCATAGCGCAACTCACCTAATGTGCAGGCTGTGTAGTAGTAGCCAAAGGCGTCTGTTATCGCAGCACACAGTATTGGTCCAACCAAGAGGCCAACGTTGAAGGAAATCTCCGTGAGAGAGAACATGCGACTGCTTCCGCCTCCAGGACCGAACATGTACGGATCCTGAGCTTTGAGCTCATACAGCAACGCTTCTCAAAGTCAGTCCAGCATCACTGATATATGTCCACATCACTCACATGTCAATTGGAATGCACCAGCTCCACGCATCAAGGACATGGTGAGACCGATTCCGACGATCGTCGCCACGAAAGCTCTTTCTGCTGCAGCCCCATCTCCCACACCAAGAAAATTGGACTTGCCAGGTACTCCGGTAAACCAGAGTAGCGGAGCAGTAATGACCCAACCAATAGAAGTCGGCCAACGGAGCCCAATACGATCTCGGAGCCAGCCGATTAGCGGTGCTGTCAACATTGCTGGAATCTGCAGGCCAAGGAACAATGAGCCTGTTGAAGCAGGACCCCAGCCGAAAATGTCTCGAAGATGCAGCGGAAGTGTTGCATCAAAGGCAGACATGATCACTCCGAAAGCCACGACGTTGCACATAGCTGCCCATGCTCCGCTATACCTCAGTATCACACTGTAAAAGTTGCGAACGGGCTTTTCTGCTATCTCCTCACTCGCTGTTGAGGATGCTTGGAGCAAAGGGGAATCTTCGCCCTGTGCGGACTCCTGTGTCGGAGTCGCTGTTCCAGATACATCTGTCTTCGCCTTCTCCTCTGGCCTGACATCAACCATGGCCAGTCGAGCCACGAGATCAATGAACAGAAGACCCAATGGTACAGACCAGGCAGCCCAATAACCGAGCCATTCTAGCAGCACTCCTGACACTGCTGGCCCCGTGATGATTCCACCTGTGACGAAGCTGTTTGCCAAACCAAGTATCTTACCCGTGTGCTTTGTGCCCGCGGATTCCGCGAGCATAGCAAAAGCAATGATCCAAGCTCCGGTACCAGCAATACCTTGAAGGATCCGACCTGCGTAGACAAGCCATATTGAGATTGTGGAAGCAACGAGTAATGTACCGATAGTGCAACCCAGAAGCGAGATCAGAAGCGGACCTTTTCGACTCGTGGTCTGATCCGCTAGATGGCCAATGATGGGCGCTGCTGGTATCGATATGAGGCCAAGAATGACGAGAAGCTCCGCGGTGAATCGTTGTGTGTAGGCGGGATCAAGCCGAAGTCGCTGTTCAATCATATAGGGAAGGATGGGTACCACAAACGCATAGAGGAAGTTCTCTTCGTAGCTTTCGTTAGTGTAACCTCGGACCCCACGTAGTGTTGCCACAAACCTGTGAATAATCCTAATGTTGAGGTGAAGATGAGCAGTGTCTGTGAAGTCCGCCATGAGTGGCTAGATGATGCCGACATGGTGGAGAAGACGCAAGCTGGTCAGGGAAGTTGACGAGCTTGAAGAAGGCTGCTGCAGAAACGCGTATAGAGAGACAAGAAGAGAGCTGTCGAATGGCGGTTAAAGACTGCATACCTCTCGGCCCGGGCGGCAGATGGCTGGCCGTCATAAGGCGTGCTAAATGTACTGAAGTGAGTCACTTTGGAACATCTGAGCTTAGTTGCAGGAATACAATGCTGGGCTGATCTATGATCGGCGTGACTGTGCATCTGTGTTAGCTGCAGCGTTCGTATGCGTCCATCGTGATTCGTGACACGGAATAAAGGTTTGATGGCGTGAAGCAGAGAGCTTTAAAGAGCTCGAGAGACAGGATGTGAGACGGGCCGAACTCCGAATTCCGTACGTGGGAGCATTGAATGTCTGCTGCAGCACTCAAGACCATTCCATTTGACCATTTTCACGGTCCGTTAAACGTTGCATCAGCCGGAGTATGTCTCTCCATTTCTTGGTATGATGGCGAAACCAGATATGAATCGGCAGCGGTGTTCAGGTGATGAGAATCCTGACCGGTCAAGACGGCAGTTACTCTTGCATGCGAGGATGACTTGACGTTGGTGAGATGCCGGAACGCGTTTAGAAATGGGGGGAAGCGGCGTCCAGAGCATGGAGCTGCCACTAAGTTCGTACATATTTCGATGTCCCCCAACAGCAGAGAGGTCGCCTGCGACTTTTGATCCCGAAATGGACTGTAGAGAGTGCCGATATCTGGACTCCTATTCCAGGACAGTGTGAACACCAGTGCAAGATCCCACACGCTGCTGTTCGTGTCTTACAACTTCATCAAGAGACGAGGCGGCAAACTCTATGACCGAGAGTCCACGTGAGAATCCACCCAGATTGCGTGCCATTCGTATTGAACAAGGGTGGCATACTGGTTGGGGCTTGGAGAATTGCGTGCAGCGGAGCTCATCGACGCGACTTTTCGACATTGCGTTGAAAGCTCCGTCTGGCAAACATGGCGCGAATTTGGGACGAGATCTTGTGGCCGAAGCAGGCGGCGATATCAACGGCAAAGGCTGACCTTGAGGAGGAAGGTTGTGGTAAATGTGAAACCAACTCGAACTGTAAATGTGATTGCGGCTCTGTTGTTGTCTGTGGAGACTCCGCGGCCACGAAAATGCCGACTTTCGCCGGGAGCGGAAGGTTTGGCGGAAGGAGGACTTGACGATCCTCATGCAGATCTCAAAACCAAATCAATGTCAGGCCATCAATAATCAGCTATCAGAAGGTCATCATCCTCGCGATTCTTTGACGCTTTACACATCAACACAGCAAGTGAATGACAAGTCGCATCCGAGGAAATGTACGGACCTTCTCGAAGGCTGTCGAAAGCCTGTCTCAGACCCTCGCCGGGATGACCCTCGCGACACCGCCCTCCAAGCGGTCTGCAGCAGTAGCTGGTATAGCACGGCGCCTCATCTCTCCGACTAAGCTGACGGCGCGCTACGGCAACATCGGAGGGCCTGGCCTCTGGAGGCGCAGGTCTAAAGTTACGCAAAAGAGAGCCAGAGCCATGCGAACCGCCAAGTATGCGGTGCCTTTGAGCGCCGGACAAAGCAAGCCTTCTTCTCCTGCTCCGGGTAATAAACTCGTGCCCTCCTGCGAGAAGTGAGAGGGGAAGTCTACTGGGGTTTGTTTCGATTGACCTGTTCTGATTACTGCTAATGCTCATTGCTTGAGCTTATCTCGTGTGGTAGACGAGTTCGGGAAGAGTGAGGCGTGCACGACGATTACAAAAGAGCAAGGCTAGCTGCTGTTCAGGAGGAGGCGCTCTTCGCAGTATACACATTCTACTCCGCCACGTGCTCAAGCACCTCCCTGCGAGGCCTATTACCCACACAAGCCGCAGATCAAACGATCAGTCGTAGCACCGAAGAAAGCAACAACAATGTGCTCCTACTCCTTCCTCTACTACTACTGCGGCTGCGACGTCTTCATGATCGACGATAGCGTGGAATACTGCGGCAATCGATACCTGAATGGCTACTCAGTAGAGATCTGGAGCGCGGACATGTGCAAAGACAGAGTGGTCAAGTGCAATGGAAGGAGTAGGTGGTATTGTTCCGAATGCAGCGAGGATCATACACTAGAATATGAGCTGGAGGAATAGTGGAAAAGAGCCCATTTGAGGTGGTGCTGATGGGATCATCTGGTCTTTGGTGTTAGCGAGCGAATGTGCGGATACCATTTTGCGCTTTGGGAGTCATTTGGGCATGGCAATGGGCGATGGAGTTTTGAATGGGGCTTTGCGAGACAGGATCATGAGCTTGGAAGGTCTTTTAGCATATTGACTCTTATGGGAAATGCCCTTTCCACAGTCTGCTTCCTTCAGGGAGAATTGTGCAGCCCGTCGCTGACTTTTTCGATCATTCCTTTGTCTGATGTCCTCGTTGCCTTATGGTATCCCTACAGTGAAAGAAGTGTCCCGATCCGCACGCCAATTTCCCAGCACGACCCTCTTTCCAGGTAGTTTGATCTTGGTCGTGAGTCTCACGAACCATTCATGCTCGAATGCTTCTCGACCAACGATTAATGCTTACCGATCGACGCCTTGTCCAACGCGAGCAGCAACCCAGAAAGGCAGGATATCCATCACGCTGCCCCAGTGCAAATTTATCTCTCAGACCGACATGCCCCACCCACTGCAACTCAGATCCACTCCCCATTCGAGCTAGACGCAATCAGCATCCTCTTTGAAGACTCCAAGCATTTCAAGATCTGAGCCCATCCCAACCCCTGTTGCTTCAGAACCTCTACCATCTCCTTCATCTCGCCCACCACAATGCGAAAAGCTCTCTTGCCAGGAAACCTCCTGCTGCTCGGTCCATGCGCCCCCCTCCTCGAATGAATCGCCTCCAGCCATATCATCAGATTCTGCCATGCGAGGTCCGCAGAGGTGGGAATGTACAATTTGAACCAGACTGATAAACGGCCGCGCATGACGGGTTCGGCGCGGACCCAACGCATGTAGGCTGAAGCGTTGAGGTCGTACATGTCAAAGCGGAAGTGGTTCTCGTGGTAGTAGATTGCGAGGGCCTCTTGTCGCGTCTGGCGGTTGACGTGCAGTATCCCAGGTTCTGGGGGCGGCTGGGTCATGTTGGTGGTGATATGAATTCTGTCGGTTGAGACAAGCGTGTAGCGATAGATTTCGTTCCGTAACTCAGCGGGTAGCTCGAAGAAGAGACACTCGCCGGTCGGTTCTTCGGGACGTTCTATCTCTTCTGTGAGAGGCATAGCCTCGAGTGTGGCCGCGGGCGTGTCCGGACGTGAGGCCCCCTCGTTGGACTGCCGCGAGTGGTTGCTGTCGAGAATCGATGTTGGCATACTGGTCGTGCCTAGATCGCGCATCGTTCCCAGTTGCAGTGCGGCGGTATTCGGGCCAGCTTCGAGTGTTGGCGAACCAGTTGGGATGATATCTGGCGTGGCGTTGATACAGCCAGGAACGCACGGACTGTTGCCTCGCACGTTATGAGTTGTGAGCTATGGCAGTTGAGGTGATTGAAGGACTTCGCGACCAGATGGGAAAGAATGCGCAGTTAAGTCTTGTCTGCCTGCAACGGCCAGCTGCACGTTACACGAAGCTGCTGTTCACTTCTGCGACCACGTGCTTCTGGCGAGCTCGACTCGATCTGGGCCACAATGGCATCTTCGGCGACGTCGTCAAGTCAGTTCCACAGAAAAGTATTTGAGACGAGATGGTCGTCGTAGCAAGGCGGGTGTCTCTTTCCAGCTGCTATACCAGTGTGTTTCGCAATCATGCGGGATTCTGAACAGAAACTCCACTGAAAGGATCTCTCGACACGTAGCTGGCAGTTGATTGACTATAGATCCCGATTCAGCGCGGTACTTTGACTAGTCGGCGCCCTGTCGTTGGCCGATTTTCGGATAGTGGTAGTCGGAATCGGACCACGGAGGACGTCAAGTTCCAACGGCTATGCCTCCCTCAAACTTTGTTCTTTCCCGACGCAACGGCCGCAGCGCTAGAATCTGAACGCCAAAGTGCAAGGACGTTGGGGAACCAGAGGAAATAAGGAGCCTGCGAAGAGATCAAGGGGCCAATGTCTCCTTCTTCACTCGGTAATCCGCTCCGTGCTCCCGGCATCTGCATCGCCATGCTGAACCTTTTCACGCACACTCATCGCTCTTCGCCTCGCATCGACATACATCATCATCTCGGTATAGGTCCTCGGTACAACCTTGACATCTTTGTCTACCAAGAAAGTGTAGTTGAACTGTCCAGTTGGCTTCGCCACACCATGTTCGACATCTCTGACCTTGGAATCCACTCGCACTTGTACACGAGTCTTTGCGTTCTGAGCTCGTCCTTCAGTCGTCTGTTGTTCATCGGATTGTCCTGATATGAGAGGCGGATCCGTGTAGACGACTGTCGCTGTGAGATATAAGACGCTTCCGACTGGCACGGGATTTTGGAAAGTGGAGGGATCAAGGGATACGAAAGTCGGTCGTGTGTGGGCGAAACTGGCAGCGCAGCAGAAGGCGATCTCAAAGGTCTGCTTGAGCAGGAAACCACCGAAGATCATGAAGTGATGCCTATTCCTGTACTGTGGCTGCATTATGCTGGCGGTCTTGAGTTGAGTCGCATCCATGGCAATCACATTCGAGGGCATTCGCATCGAATCTGCGGGGTCATGGTACTGCAGTTGTCGCTGCCAGATGGCATGGATTAGATCGCTTTCCTCGTCGTTTGGCGTTTGCTTGAGCAAGGAGCGTTTCGCCAGTTCTTTGCGACGCTGTCCGTTCTTCTCTCCCTCTTCGAACAGTCGCCTTTCTTCTTCAGTGTCGGTGCGTACTGCGGCAATGTTCACTGGTTTCTTTGTAGCAGGATCCAAAGAAACCATAGTACATTGGCAGGTCATCATGACATCTTCGGGCTTCGGCTTTTGACCTTTAGATGGAGCTTTGGCGACTTGCAAGGTGATCTCCATACTGCTTCGGCCTGCGGCATACGTAACCTGATGTTGCAAGCTTAGCGGTTGCCTGTTATGCGTGCTACGAGATGACAAACCTGTCCGCTGTATTCGAGATCGCAGACTTCTGTGAGTGGGTGCTCGATCGTAATTCGGTCGAAAGCTGCAGTCACTGTAGTGACAGCATCACCCGTGTGCTTGTACGCCACTACACCGGCAAGAGCATCCAAGTCCATCAGAATGGTTCCAATGCGAATATGGCCCGACGAATTCATATACGTGTCTAGCAACCATGGTTCTTGCGCGAGGGGAAGGATCTTGAACTATCAGTCTAGTTGTTGATGTGCATCTGTGTTCGCCAGCTACATACGACGCTATGATACGAATCTGACATCTTCTTTGGTGTCAAGTCGCGATTTGCAGGAGTACTTGGGGGTTCCGGCTGCTTTTGGCCTGCTTGTTGCTCCCGGAAGGCCTCGATCCATGGCTTTTGGACACGCTCTCCTGTCAATGCTCTGAAGACGCCATCTGTCCGGTGTTGGCGACTGGCAGAAAATTGGCGTGCGGCAGCGTAGCGGCATTCTCTCGTCGTAACGCTTGGTCTGGCGCGGAACAGCTGCCGTACAGGGTTGCCTCTTGATGCCATGTTTGTGAGAGACGCGACAGGATTCGACGCGCGTTGTAAGTTCACAAACGGGAACGATTGAGGTGGCAGTCTGTTGTTGCCAAGCACGGGAGAGTTCGGAACTCTCATTTTGGCAACCAAGACTTTTGGCAACAACATAACGCAACTACAACATTCGCTCCTTCCTTCTTCGCTGCATCAAGTACTTTCAGATCAACTTGCTGGTGCTATTGACACAGCGATTACCGCATCACTGCCAGTCAGTAAGCACGAGATGCTGTACATCGTCACATGGCAAGCGAAATGCAAGTACAATGGCCGGGCATCCTTTTGATCTCGAGCTGGGCCAGCTAGACCTGGTTTCAACAACGTCAGGTCTACGGCTACAGCTCACGAGCAAAGCGCAAATTGCTGCATCTGCGCATGATCTGGAGATGCTGTCTGCATTCGTGACGACGTCTGGATCGCTGCAGCACAAGCGGCCCTGGCTCACTCTGACACAGGGCTTCAGACTGACCATTAGGTTGCGTTTTCCATCTTGTGATCGAGGCGAAGAAGAGAGATTGGCGGAGCAGCTCGCCCAAAGACTATCAGATGACAACGTATGTTGGAAGAATCGCCAAGCGCGGGCTTAACGCTGACATGCGCCAGCTTTGGCGACAACTGCAGCTCGAGCCTAAGGCAAAGGAGGTCTCGCTCGATAGGGCGGAATGCTGCATGCAGATTCGAGTTGTTCTGGACGAACTTGAGAGGACGAAGGACGATTCGCGGTGCAATGCACATAAGCTTGCGCAGAATGTGCCTGTTCGCGACATACAGCCACCGCCAGGAGTCCCCAAGGCAGAGCTCAGTGAGGCCATACTGTTTATGAATTTTACGGCTCCAGAGACGTGCAAGCGGAGAAAGACCAGAGCCTCTCCTGATCACGATATTGCGAAGGCAGAAAGTTCCGACGAAGTCTTAATAGACACTTCTCATCACCACTATCGCAGCCCAGGTTCAGGCTCGCAAGATGTTCACTCGATACGACGGAGAAGAACGACTCCGGAGAGAAGTAACTCATGTGCAGACATATTGTCAGCCTCTCTGAACAACATGCCTGAGAACGAAGTGCAGAGTGGCCACGCACAATTGCTACGTCCTGGTCTCAAACGGTGTTGGAGTACTGGCGACTTGGTTCCAAATATGGACGACCAGGTCGCGGCATTGCCCCTTCTGTTCGATGCTGGGCTGCGATATTCAATTGCTGTGCCTTTGAAATGCCCTACAAGGGATATCGTTGTCGCTGCAAGTGAGTCACTCAAGCATCTTGCTGATATCTGCCCTACTGGCTTCTCGCCGGGTCTTCTGGAGGCAGTCGCTTCGCGTGCCGCATTCATGCCCACCATCAGCCATGCTTTGAGCAATGTTTGTGCTGTAAACGCCAGAAGCCAAATCCTGAGGAACAAGCTCAAAGAGATAGCACGCCGTGATGACTCGACCACCCGGCAGCAGAGCAATATGTCCGTGATGCAGGACAGTCTGGAAAGCCGCATGTGGACTTTTATGACAGCAAATCTACGAAAGTCAGACCGCGCTTCTCGTGCGCGTTTGATGATGAACTGCGAGCAATCGAGCACACCATTTGAAATGCTCACTCTTGACGGATCAGCGTTCCGCACCTTCGGGCCTGATGATTCAGAGGCTTGGCCGGAAGAAAGGCATTGCTGTTGCGGCGACGATGACTGCGCTTGTCTGCCCGATCTGGATCTAGACCAAATGCTGGACGAGGGCTGGGACGAATTCACGGTGGGCGACGTTCCTTCGGCTTCTGAGGAAGACTCCCGCGCGGAGAGTCATGACCAAATTTTGGAAGCACGCGACACTCGCGTGGCAAACGTCGATGATGAGGCGCACTTCTTCTATGGTAGCGAGCAGTCACAGATGCTCGAGAAGGACTCTTTCCTTGGTGTCGTACCAGATGTAGTGTTTGCTGGGGCGGTTTGCGAAGACGACGGAATGCTGATGGAGATGAATTACGATGCCGAAGAAATATTAGCAATCTAGCGAGACGGTATGGGACCACCTTCAGAGGACCTCGGTCGGTCCTCACACGAACACACTCAACGAACATCACCCATGAATCAGCAGACGTCTCAGGTTTGTCCCTCGCTTCGTGGTTCCTTCGACTCCTGTTCTTGTGGCCGGAACTCCGGAAGCGTGACGCCGCTGAGGAAGATTTCAGCCACCTCAAACTCTGCTCAACTCAACGCCATCCTCAGACCAGATCCTTCCATCACTACTTCCCCTTCACATAGCACGGTATTACTATGACGAATGGCGTTCGCGATACAACATGAGGAGCGCCATGGGACTCACCACGTCACGACAGCTTCGTGGGGCACTAGGCATTTCCATCGCTGCCACGACCTCGCGCTGGCCTGATCACGGGCGTCCAGCAGAACATATACTGCGTATCATGAGACTCCATTTGCAATTTCGGTGCCGATGTCGTGTCGAAGTTCGCGCGCGCAGGATCGTGACGCGACATCCGCCGTGCCCATCACCACCGCGTCTGGCGCATGCAGCATTCTAGAGCCCCGGGCAAATGTTCGACCGATCGCAGTCGTGCAACAGGCCATCCTCGTCCCAAGCGGCCTGAGTGCATGTCAGCACAGTCTTTGCGCAACGTCTTCAATTTACTTGCGTCGTTGTTTGCACGCGTCTCCGCGGTGCGCGCTGCACGTCGGTCCCTTCGCTTGAAGAGGCTGTTCTCCCCGTGCTGCGATTCCATCTCGAGTCTCCACCACTCGGGATCCCTCGCCATTGTTGCGATAGCCGCCAGCGCAATAATGAGTGACGTGCAGCAAGGAACATGATCGACAGCTCATCGGCTCCAAAGACTGCCCTCCACCTTTTGCACGCACCAGGCGACATGGCTGCTGAAACAGCTGGCGGTGCTGACCTATTGCCAGGACTCCGGCAGCAAGCCCATTGTCTTTGTGCCTCCGCCCGCTGGCACGACTCCACGATTCGGTAATCGCTCGAAGGGCGATCCTTCGTATCGGTACGATACACGAAGCCTGCGCGACAATATGTGCGAACGTTGCACACGACGCTCGGTTCTTGACACCTTTTCGTGATTGTTGTACTGCCATTCTCAGCACTGAGAGTCGTCGCTTAGCCTGTACTTCGAAAACTGCCAGCCAATAAGCCACCACTGACGCTGGGTCTGCATGCATCACGCTGCAGCTGGCCAAATAACGTCCGCTTGTGTCGTGCCTACATCCGCGCTGCGGGCGATCCGATGAGCTCAACGAGCGCCACAGTACCCAGTCTCTCGGCGGCCTTGATCTGGCGGCACACACGACACTTCGGTCATGGCTGATGCTGCACACCGAGAATTCGACCCTCTGGCCACCCACTGTTTGCTCCAAGAACCCTTCTGGATGACCGGAAGTCGCGGCTTGCTCTTGCCGCCGCTCAGGCGTCCGGTCTCTGCTGCCCATCTAAATGCTCGGCATGCCTTGCCTTGACTAGAGCACGAGAGAGAAGCGAGAGATGCAACTTCCCGTGGTCATCAACTCGCATTATCCCTGAGGTTGCCGAACTGCTACTGGGTTATACGCCTATTCGGATCCCTTGCCAGCAGGACTGCGCTCCGTTCCAACCAAATTTCCTGCGACAGCGAGTCATTTACCTTGCGACTGCATACTCCTGGTTGTGCAGCTTTTCTGAGCATCAAAAGAACATTGGCTTTCTAATCCCTCGCACGGATTCCGTTGGCCATCCACATTGTCCATAACCTGGATTTCAACACAAGCATCTCGCAACGACCTTGACTGCCTAGGCGCTCTTTCAAAAACGATGTCATAATGCTGTCGTACTTCGATGGCACATCTCCGTCAAGCCGACAGTGAAGCTACCAGCTTGACTCACTTCTTCACTTGAGTCCTCACCTCTGGATAACGCTTCTTCGAATTGCTCACCTGAACTTTTATCAAACATCGACATCGCCTCTGGAGACAACAAGCTGTTCTTACAACTCGCAACAGACCCTGCGCTTTTCCGAAGGTTGGTCCGCAGCAAATTGGCGCTACGATATCGTCAACGTTGTCATATGCTAAACAAGACACAGCCAGAGGATGACCGATATTCTTCCAAGCCCTACTCACGACGTATGATCAGCCATGTCATCCTACAGCACAGGTGATTCTGTGCCCAGCACTTTCGACCCAGGCATCGTAGCAGCATCCTTCTTCGCAAGTCTGACTGGATGCCTCCTCACTATCGAGATCCTTCATCGCCGAGGCACTGCCCTGGGCAACCTCAGGAGCTGGTTCGTTAACTTGCGACATGCGTGATCTGGCGATGGCGGAGAAGGCTGATGTATTGTGCAGGGCCGAGACAGTGGCATGCGCCACATCCTTCGGACTAGTCGGTATCTGGTGCATGCACTTCACAGGCAATCGCGCCATCATCCTCGGCGAAGGCGATCCTGAGTACCAGCTTGTCTACAACTCAGGTTACACTGTGCTCTCCGTGTTTCTGCCCATCATCGGACTCACTATTGCCTTTTCCGCTGCAGAGCTGCCTGCGAAACAGCAGATCCTCCACTGGACGGCGCTGGTGCTCACAGGTACCTTCGCGGGCTTGAGCATTGTCGGCATGCACTATCTCGGCAACTTCGGTGTGACCAACTACAAGCTGAATTACAGTCCTCGATATCTGGCAGCATCCATCGTCATTGCCATCGGTGACTGCCTCACAGTCCTTGCGTTGTTCTACAACCTGCGCGAGAAATGGATCAGCTCCTGGTGGAAGCGCGTGCTGTGTGCACTAGCTTTAGCTGGTGGAGTGTCTGCAATGCATTTTACAGCCTCTACGAGCTGCAAGTACGAATTCCTGCACAGCAATAGCGTTTCTGAGATTCGTTCGCGCGACACGCAAGTGATAGTCGCTGGTGCCATCTGTGGTGCCGCTGCCATCATGTGCATGGGTGTGCTATTCATCACACGTGCGCGAAACCGGATACTGAAGAGCAGGTCCCAAAAAGTAATGCTGGCCTGCGCAATGTTCGACCCGGACGGGAAAATACTGGTGACAACCGAAGGCGTGCTACCTGCCCGAGAGATCACCGACAAGTACCATCATCGAACATTTGATGAAGACTTCGATACGGCGCATGCGGTCTTCCAATGGATCTATCGTGTGACGCACAACTGGGCTGGAGTAAGCGAGCTGGTGCCTCGCATGAAAAGTCATCTTGCAGCGGAGAAGGAAAGCACTACGGGAGATGTTAAGGTTGTCAGCTCGCATGCCAGCGCTATCTACGATGCGGAAACTTACAGCAATTACGAACTCATATTTTGCGAACGATTCTGCACCGCAGCGTCTTCACTTGCAACTTCGATGGGGTTACCGATTGAGCAGCTTGGCGTGCTATACGACAAAGTTATCGAGACAGGCACTTTGCGAGTAGAGGCGAAAGAGAAGCGCTGTGCATCTTCAGAAGACAAGACGTTGGCGGAAGTGGAGGCTGCGCTCCGTCTGAACCTTTTCGGCAAAGGTCAGCTCATGTTCATCACCCGCCAACTGACCCAGGATGAGACAGACAAGCTGCTGAATTCGGGCTACCGATTTGCGGGTAGACAGCAAGTAAGCAGGAACATTGCGCAGGCTATGCAGGTGCCGCAACCAGCTCTGGAAACCCAACTAGGAGACCTTTGGGGCTATATTGAGAATCTGATGAACACAGAAAAGAGTGGGACGTACCTAGCGTTCTTTGCCATGGTCCCGAAACCGAACGGCAAAGGATTTGACATCGTGGTGCGGAAGGATAACCAGGATCAGCTGCCGGATGTGCCGCTACTCACTGGCAAACCTATGCAGTGGCAGGCTGCATTTTTGGAAAAGATGGATGGCTTCCGTGTGCAACAGTGCATCCAATTCTGCGAACTTGGCGACGGGCGGCAGGAGACTCGATCCCCGCAGGAACAACAGTTCGCGGTCATGGTCAACCAGGCCATGGTATCCTTGACTCAGCAATTTCCCCCAGAGTGGAAGAATGAGGCCCGATTCTGGGCTCAGCAGCTCAGTGCCCACTACTCACATCGTCTTCGAAGAGGCTCGACCATCACTACGCTGTACGCCTTTACCTGCATTGGCGATATGCATGCCTCTATCGACAAGTCGGAAGCATTATGCCGCATCCCTCGCACATTTTTCGATACTCGCCATCGATGTTACTCTGGCTCGCCGGATCATGCCGTCTTGATGAAAGACATACATGCTGCCTTCAGCCCTCTCTTTTCACGGAAAGTGTCCAAGCCCGAACATAGCAAGCGACGTCACGGCAGGCTCTCCATTGCCCTCAGCAATAGCCCCGTCAAACCGCTCAGGAAAATGCGAAGCAAATCTATGCCCATCGTGCCAGGTAAAACACCGCCTTCCAGATGTAGTAGTGCTGCAGAAGGCCACACAAGCGATGAGGACTCTTCTTCGATGCATGAGCTCGTCGATCGTCCAGCTCACCTCGCCGGCTCGGGCTCTACTCGAGCTATTTCTGATCCGCCGAGGACGAGAACGGGCAACTGGGGCGGGATTCTCGTCAATAGCGAGACTGTCGTCAAGACGGACAGTAAGAATGAGTTCTCGCAGGACGAGAAATTTGAGGGAACCCGTGACATGGGAATCAGAACCGCAGTGGGAACTGCGAAACCCGAAACGACATTTGTGGATGAGCTGGTCACGGTGACGAAGGGACGATTCTTGCCTGCTTCAAGTCGAGGTTATGTGTGATGACGAGAAATGACCTCTGGGTACTGTGCAGGTTTCTTGTTACTTTGTGCTTGATTCTTTCCCTTTTTATTCATGTCGAATATTGAGAGATACCCTGTCGAAGCGATGATGATTTTGGTTGCTTCCCTTGGCACGGAGCAGAGGACGGGCAGGCACGTGGATTGGTTCCCAGACTGTGTATAATACTTCGATCAGCATGAAGTTGAGCATATTTCTCGTGTCCGCTTCCGCTTTCCGATGCTCATCGCATGGCCCGTAACGGCGGAACTCTAACCCGTATACCCTCGTTTCGACGTCGTTTTCAGCTCGTTTCTATAGCTTCTTCCTCGTTTCACCAGAACGGGTGTAAGGTTTGTGGCGGCGGCTCCCGCACGTTACCAATCCCTTTCTCTTGCATCACTACTTCATCCTCTGACTCCATCACCTCGACGACTCGGGCAACATCACATACACGCATAGATTAGCGCCTCCATTATCAATGCATCCGTCGTGCCGTCCAAGCTCCATCAGCTTCCGACGTGCGAAGAGACCTTGGAGCGAGACGCGCGCTCCGCGGCCTGGACTCTGTCGCAGATCCCACGCGCTGGCCCTCCCGCCACGACCTGCACCGCAACGCGGTCGGTGATTTCTTCTTCACAGCAACCGACAGTCTTTTCCAAGCTGCATGACAAGACTGTGGTCTAGACCAAGAGTCAATGCCAGCGCCGTTGATCGCGTGCTGTGGCCAAGCACGTAGTGTCGGGAAAAGTGCGACCACGCATACATAAGATGAGATTACTATTCCTCAATCACGTGGGTGCAAGTCTACACATCTGCTCTGGACGCGGAGGAGCTGGTCAAGACGTTTGTGAAGCTAGGAGGTATACCGGGCATCCGCCAGGAACAGCCCCTTCCAGACTCATATCCTGGTCCGCCAAGCCAAAGCCCTCACTCACGGTAGTTTAGCCGCACACCGGCAGTCGGTCTCTACGCTCCACTGAACGAGGGCAACGTGAAGCGAAAATTCGCCTGCTCAAATTGCTGTAAGAATGCCTGTAGTCATCACTGCTGGCAAACTCGAGCAGACTGCCGGACAAGCATCCCC
>JAASLG010000405.1:0-25731 GCA_013365235.1 Cercospora sesami | reverse complement strand
TTCTCCTGCTTGGCCCACTCGTGAATATATAACCTCAGCGCCAGCCAGCGTTTGCAGTCTTGTGTGGTAAGACCTTGTCCACCACCGCCTTCGAAATCTGATCCTAGGCGGATGTAACCTCGGGGGCTCTGCCTGGCTTTGACATCGTCTTCTCGAAGTTCAGACACGGGGATACAGCTGATCTTGGACAATTCATCGTCAAAAGGTCGAGCTAACGAGGGATATCCGAGAGACAGGTAATTGTACACCTGTGTAACGAAGGAATCTGGATACTCGCGTTCGATCTGGGCGGAGAGTTCCTTCTCAGTCATGAGCATGGCGTCCAGTCGGTTCAGATCAACGCTCTCCGGCGGTGTGGGTGGGGCCAATGTCATGTTCGCTCCGTTGCGCTGAGCGAAGGACTGCTCAAATGGATTGCCATTATCGGCTCGAGGAGCAGGCGTCATTAGTCCAGTAGGTCCAGCAGGCGGAGATAATGCCTTGGAAGTAGTGTCCTCTTTGTTGATGCAGAAACCACCCCAGAGACCTTTTGCAGCTGTGCTTTTTGATGGACTCTTACTCGGCGACGATTTCTGTTCGGTCTTTTTCGCAGGTGCAGCACACCACAGTCCGCTTTTGCCAGATTCTGCATTTGACTGTTCGTTGAGATAACACATCTGCTTACGAAGTGTCTCGCAACTCTGGGTCACGTCGAATCGAGCTGGCTCAGGTGACGGGCATCGCGGAAACACCAAGTCACGCCCCAGCATCGGCGGACGAGCGCGATCGCGCATGGACGTCAACTCACTGTCCTGCTGATGAATTGACAGCGCAGCAGCTGGATTCCACCATGGTGAGTTGTTGTTCTCTTTTTTCTTTTCTGTTGTTTTGTTGGCATTGCGCTCCTGCTCTAACTGCTCCGCGTGGCGCTGCATTTCCAGCTGCTCCCATGGAACTCTGCCTGTGCTTTCTCTGCGCATTGCAGCGCGATTGAAGAATTCTTCCTCGTCGAAGCCTTCCCACGTCACTGGCCGATCCTCGATCTCCATCTCCTCACTGCTGTCCTGCTCGCTGTTAACATAGTGATGGACAGGTTCATGGAAGTCAGAGTTGGGGAAAGCCGCGAGCGCTGCCTCTTGAAGGCGACGCTGGGCCTTCTTTTGTTCCAGCTGCAACAGATAATGGCTGAAGCTTTCATCCACGCTCTCGCGCATTCGCGTGGCATGCTTGTAGAATTCTTGTGGATACGATGATTCGGATGCGGTGATCGGAGAGCCTTGGCCGGGGCTAAAGGATCTGCGTGAAGACGAGCCCGAATCGCCCTCGCTTTCAGAGCTCTCGATCGTGTCGAGTTCGGGGCACCGGAACGAATGCGTTCGCTCCGGTTGCACCGCAGGGCGAGCTGGTGCACTGCCATCATATGGAGATATTGGACGTCTCATATGTGGTGGGATGTCACGGCTCCTCGAAGACGAGGCCAATTTGCTCTCATCCTCGAGGAAAGCCTCAGGGTTGCCGATCTTTTGGCCTGCATGGCGCTGATGCTCCCGTGCGTGTATTACGAAACCGTCCTCCGTCTTGTAATCTTGGTAGATCTGATCGTTGGCGTCGCCTTTTCTCCTTGATCGCCTCGCGGAAGATAACACTTCGGGCTGGAATTTACGCGATTTGGCATTTTCGGTCGCTGCTCCAGACCCAGCGTCGCTGTGCTGACTAGTCCTGCGGCTGCTGTTGCGAGACGATCGATTGCTGCCGTAGCTGGTCTCTACAAGCTGTGGCTTGAAGCGTATGTGAGCCCCGCTGCCACTGTCGCTACGCCTGGATTCGGATTTGTCCTTGCTGCTCTTGTGCGTCGTTTCAATAGGCTGTGGGGCAAAGCGGCGTGCAGCAGGCTTTGCGTCACTCGGAGGGCTGGCAGGCTTATCTCGAGACGACTTGGTGGTCGTTTCGATGGGCTCGGGTGCGAAGCGTCGGACCTTGGGCGGCTCCTGGTCATCGGGGGAATGCTTGCGGGCCTGCTTGGAGGATCTGGTGGTCGTCTCTACGGGCTCCGGAGCAAAACGTCGAGGTGCGTTCCGCTGCGGCGGTGGGGAGGACGACATGTCGTGTTGGCGGGCACAGGGCCCAAGCGTTGTGGAAGGACGGAGCAGTGCTCATGCGCGTGGAGGGTTCGCGGTGTAAGAGCCGACCAGGCTGGAATGGGGAAGTGCGAGTAGCGACGTCGGGCTTGGAGATTGGAGATTGTGTGCGGGTGGTGTGTATGGTGCGGTGTGCAGTGCGTGCAAGCTCCACAACGACAGGTCGACGATACTGGCGAGGCCAATGGAACAATCGCGGCTGCTCGTTGAGGATGACGATGGTCAGGTGAGATCAACAGGGTGCAGCGCAGCGCTGGAGCTCGAGGTCGTTTTCGCTCTAGGCGTGGCCGTGTTCCAAGAGGCAACGTCGACGCGAATCGGAGCGTGTGTTTGAGTCGAATGTCTCTCGCTGGAAGAGCAATAGAGATTCCACAGCGCGCCAGACAATTAATGAAGAGAATTGAAAGTAGTCTGGGCCAGGTATAAAGTGGATGAGGTGGCGCTGGTGGGCCACGCACCCCAAGCCCACACGATCGACAGCAAATGTAAATGCACGAGAACTCAGCAGCAGCCGACAGACAGAGAGTCGAGACGCTGAGGTGCTGCTGCTCATCCTCCCCGCCGTGTTTCCCTGCTCGCCCACGATCGAGCTGCTTCCGATCTGACAACGCTGCGCAGAGCTGTCTGCATAAGCGGCCACTCAGCGTGCTCGGAAAGATACGGTCCAGCGCTCTCCAGGCTGCTGGTGCATGCCTCTCCTGCTCTGCTGCCCACGGGCAGGCGGCACAAGCCAGATGGCGTCCACCCACCGCACCTAACGCCTGTAGGGTGAAAGTCTGTTTCAGCCACGAGTTGGAAATTGTGCGCTGAAACGAAAGCACCCGATGACGAGCCTCCTTATTCCCTCCATGTGAAGTCCTCATGCCCGGCGACCACGGAGCATCATCACCAGATGGAAGTGCTGCCCTCACGCGCTGCCTCGGCCAGTGTCGATCACTTTCACTCCCTCTGCTGCAGTATCATACACCGACCACCGACCTCGCCTGCTGCAATATCTACGCCTCACACCGTCTTTTCGCGTGGACAGCGGCCCATCATACTCAGCCAGTGCGCGCACGTCTCACGCGCGGCATCCTGCTCGCAGTACCACGGCTTGCTTGCCTCGAACACGTGCGCGCCATCAAAAACCGCCAAACCACGCACGGTCATCACGTTGGCATCGGCAAAAGTCACCAGCACACCTCCTTTTACATACAAGATATCTGAAGACGCGTTCACCAGCTCCGGCATCGCGATGGCAGAGGAAGTCCGAGGTTCAAGTTCGGCGATGCTCGTCTTCATCAAAAGGATCCAAAAGTATATCTGATGCATGTGCTGTGATGCTTGTAGCTTATACATTTCGGGTCGAACCGGAACAGTCTCATGTACAGGGCGAGCTACAGCATTCTGCTCTCACAATAGTGATGAATGCAGGTCGAAGGTAGAAAGGCGGAGCGCCATCTGTCGTCGATTCTGATCGTTCTCGATGCGGCCTATACGGTACCGCGTTCATTCGAAAAATGGGCATCAACTTCGCATCATCCTGCACCTGCTCACCGTTTCTATTATCGATGAAGCGGCCTTGAGAGTAGGACGAGGCTGTGACTTCTCAGCTAACTATTTGGCCAGAAAAGAGGAACCTTCAAACCATCATAATTCGGCACCTAGAATCACGTAAGGAGCAAGGAACTTTCATTCTCGGCTCAGCACATTTCGCTGGACGAGTGCAAACAGTCGAGATATACTTTGCAGCGTTCCTTCGCTTTCTGGTCCTGCTATGTTGCATTGTTGACACGTCTGATTGCCGTCGATACTTTCGATTCACAGCTATCATTGACAAACACCTTCTCTAGGCAGCAATCTCGCTCAGTCTTGTTGTGAACAGACGCTCAATATCTTTGTTTCGATTGATCCCAGATTATAAACTATCACTTGCTCGACACTTGTCCTCCCCAAAACACGAACCCTCTTTCATCCAATGGCCAGGTTCCACACACTTCCAGCGTCCACTCCCACGTCTTCTAGAAATCTAGAAAGCAAGCTCGATGGCTGAGGACATGGATTGACACTACAGTGAAGGCCAAGATATCTTAACCCCAGCACGAGCACCGTCTCAACATCGGGAAAGGTTGTCGACTACAATTCGAGCGCAAGCTGACTACTAACTATATCGCCGGAGCATACTGCGGTGCGGTGGCGGTAACGAGGGAACGAACGATGGAACGGATCTCGGGGCGGGCAGTTTGGAGATAGCCGCTAGGTACCCAGATTTCCTTCAACGGCAATTCCTATACCACAATCTATTGACTTTTATGCCTTTTGTGAATGATCGCAAAGTCAGATCTGACAGCACAGCCCACCTGAGCATCGCATGCTCACAATTCTGTCAATATGCCTCGCACGTCCGACTCAAAAATCCCGATAAGCCACGATAACGCCTCCCCAACTCCCACTATTTTTATCCTGCGTGGCCAAAACCGTACCGTTCGAATCGGAGATCATATTCAGCACAGATTTGGTATCTGCACGTGGAAAAACCAGCAACGTCAGCCATTCGTCTTTTTGGTACGGGAGACATCATCAGCAGGTGGCTTACTCAGATTGTACAACGCAACGTCGTTATCGCTTTGCAACTCATCGTCGAGCTCCACGATGTTGATTTGACAGGAACCGTTGGGCCCTGCGCATGCGCCATAGTTTGGTCCATCTGTACGTATATAGTCAGCGTTATCGCACCTTTCGAAGTCAATTGCTGAGTGTTGAGGAACTTACTGAAGAATACCCAGAAGCCCATGCCGTACAGGTGTAGTCCCTCTGTTTCGTCACCGACAATGCGGAGAGCCCATTGCATGTAGCATTGGGAAACGTTCTGTTGGCAATTGGAGAAGTCGGGGTCGTTCCAGATCGCTGTTTGTGGTACCCATGGAGCAGGTGCTCGGGGAGATGGCTGCCAGTATGGTGATTCGACTTGCATAAGAGCGGCGTAGACATGTTTGGCGTTCTCGAATTGGTATCTGTGCCACCCGATCAGCAAGACTGCAGGTTCATGTAGGAAGAGCGTGACTGACGCATAAAAGACGTGGTGTTCCGATCCTGTACCAACCAGCCAGGTCGGACCTTGCGACACAGAGTACAGTCCTCTCCCAGTGCCAATCTGCTGGTTGTAGGAATCGTCCAGATCGTGGTCTGCGGTCCACAGCCAACTGTTTTCGATGTATACCGAACTCGTCTCTCTTAGATGCATGACCATGAACGCTGCTTTGCACGGTTTGCTAATTTCCTGGCACGAGGTTTGAAGGAGTGAATCCCGTGCTCCGCCAATGCGGTAGTCTGCAAGCAACGCAGCGAAGAATCAGTACTGCTTGCCCGTGAAGTGAAAATCTCGCCTTGGGTTGTACGTACGAACGTTGTGAAAGGATACATCCCCTTGACGCTCTCCGGCCATGTTGACTTCGACCACGATGAGACCAGGTAGAACGTCTGCCACGGAGAAGAGGAGATCGCTGAATTCTGCAACACCTCTTTCACCAGGCTGTCCGACTCGAAGCATGGGCTGAGGGTCATCTTCGTTGGCGAAACGATCTCCGGATGCTGTGATTACGGACAGCACTTGGCCAACAAGACGACTGCCAGGTGGCACTGTAGGTCAGAGAGCACAAGATTAGCGATTGCGCACGACGCCGGCCAGCTCTTTATTGAGATAACATACCATATAAAGTATCGGTCACCACGTACACTCCCTATTGCGACATTCAGTCAGCGAGATCTCGAAATTGGTACTTTAGGCTCAGGACAGCATACGTGAGGGAAGAAGGTGACTTTGTTACAGCCCGCGTTTGCAAGCAGAGCCTGTTGAATAGCCTGAGTATCACTATCGCGTGTCAGTTCTGTAGTACAGCAGTAATTGCCGTTAGGGGGCAAGAGCATGCAACTCACTCAGTGACGCCGTCACCAGCAGCACCGGCGTCCTTGATGGAAGCAAACACGGACAGTGGCAAATCTGTGTATTGTGGCTGGGTTTTGGTGAAATAACGTCCGGTCTCGTCAACCAAACTGCTGTCTCGCTGAATAGGTCGGATCAAGCTGCCGTTAGTCGCCGAAATCATGCTGCCATTCGTCCTGTCCGCATTTCCAAGAACATAACTCTTGCCCCAGAGATCTCGAATAAGTTTCTCGCGTCCATCTACGCGAAGAATCGGGCCGGAACTGTGTGTTTCCAGGTTCTCGAGCATGACTGAAGTACTTGCATTGACCATTACACCACACCCATCGCAGACACTGTCTAGAAGACTGATAGAGCCCCCTGGAACGTCATTGACGCCAGCGTCGACACATATTTCAACATTGGAGCAGTAAATGTCTTGCATAGTCACCGTGAAAGCGTGCTTCACAGCGATGGCTGTTTTCACGCTGTCGAAACGCAAATTCCGCAACGCGTACTATGTCTGCGTTAGCATGGACTTTGCCGTCAGGTAGATAAGTTTACTTGTTGGTTGTTGTATTCAAGTCCAATGAGTCCGCCTGAGAAGGCCAGGTCGCCCTGCAAGAAGTCTTCGTCAGCGACGTTGCCATTCCATCGTCTTGATTCTGCAGGCACAGACCATGAAGAGTCCGCTTCCACCTCCAGAACTGCCACCATCCATATGGATACCAATATGCTGACTGTCTCTTGGCATGGTGAAGTTGACGTTCAGCAGATTTGTTGCCTGTGACACAGCCCAGTTGAGGCAGAAGATGGTCTTGTTGGACGCCACGTTTGTCGAGTCGAGGATAATATTGCGAATGCCAACGTAGAAATTTGTGGTGCTTTGCAACGCAAAATCAAAGGCCGATATGAGCTGAGTACCATTTCTCATGATCGATGAGGCCTTGATGACGGGAGGTTCCAGAGCGTCGCCAATGATCTGTGTCCCAATCCATAATTGAACAGTGGAGGAGACGATGTAGGTTCCCGAAGGGATGTAGATCAATGCTGGCTGACCAGTGCTACCTAGAGGGACCAGTCAGTTGCGGTTGATACTTGTGCTGGGCGTCACACTCGCCTGCTCTGCCCTTTCCACCTCCCATACGACTTTGGCTGCTCTAACATTAGCGAATGTCACCACGCTCGCTGATGAGCTACGCACTCTGAGATAGCACGATTGAAAGCGTCTGTGTCGTCCGTTTGACCATCTCCCTTTGCCCCATAGTCCTTCACATTTCTGAAAATCCGATAGTTTTCGCCATTCACCAGGAAGGGAGAACGACCATCGTCCTTTGCAGGTAGATTCAGGAGCCAATATTGCCCTGAAGGATAAGCTTGTGACGCTGGACAACCACCTGGCCCAGGTGCAAACTCTAGAGCGGACGATGGTGAATGGCTCCCATTCGCATAATCGTATTTGCCACCATTTTGTGTCACTGCCGCGTGCAAATGGTTATGGCCGGGATGGCCGTGATGCTGTGCTGAGACTGAATACTGCAGAAGGAGAGAAGCTATGCAAACGAGCGACTGGAAAGAAAGTGGAAACATGCTGTGAGAGTAGCAAAGGAAATGCTGCGGATACGAGTTGGAGAAGGTCGTGGTTGCCGCAATGCCCTAGGGCGAGATTGGAGGTGAGGAACGGATCCATGGTATCCCTGTCAGTGCGCAGGCTGCGCGCAACACCATGTTGCACGGCCCGTAGACACGTTCTCTCTTTGACGAGCAGGATAAGTCGCGATGGACTGTCAATCACCAGTGAGCGACGTGACTGAAAAGTTCGATGGCGAGAGTTGTTGTAGTGGGAATGGGGTCGGCCGTCACTGCCCTGGCAAGCGTGTTCTGGGCTGGATGACAAAGGAAAGTGCATGGCGCAAAAGCCGGCTGCTGCCGACTGTCCATCTCAATCTTTCCCTCACCTGCTATGCCAACGACTTTTCATGCCTACAATCTCTATACACACGAGGAGAAACACCAGATCCACCAAATGAGCACTCTATGCCATATTCTAGCTTGGCATGCCGCCCATACACATGAGCCAGCCATCCACATCACACTTATTCCTGCTTGACCAGCGACGCTGGAGAGATGTACTTTTGGCGTCCTCCTCCTAGCATGTAGTACGCCAGAGCCAACAAGCAAGTCGCACCAAAAATCACCTGCGAACGGAGATTCCCCGATTAGCGTCGAATCAGATCAGTCAGCTGCGCACATTTCACTTACGATGGCCCAATTGAAGCTCTCTGCCCATTGCTCGTTGCCGTGGATGACATCTGTCGGGAAAACAGAGAACACGAAAACAATCACCAGAAATGCAAGTGATATGTCGTTGATCACAGCGCCATAACGTCCAAGCGACCAGCGTGCCGGTAGGAGCTCCTCACCGCGGAATCTTTTCAGCCGGATGCAACCAATAGACACGATGTACGAGAAGCCAAGAGCAGCATTGGAGACACCGACCACGGCGTTGAACGCTGTACCCGAGCCGAAATTGATCGCAGAGCTGTTCACCAACATGAGCGGAGGTTTCTTGTCATCCACAGACAGTCGGTACTCACACCACCGCAGCTACAAGCCCGACACACAGAATCGCATTAGTGGGAATATCCACCCCGGGCTTTACGAAGCGGATCCATTTCGAGAACGGGAAGCCCTGCAAATCTTAGTGATGCATCCTCATTGATTCATTTGGCACCTACCTGATCTCTCGAGAACGCCCAGACCTGTCTCGAAGCACTGGCTGTAGTAGTTACGGTTGAGAAGAAGAGCAGCACCACCAACATGGCGCCGAGCACACAGGTCGCAGCCCTCGATCCAGTGGCATTGAGTAGCACCTCGATGATGGGGAAGTCTGAATCCATGCTCACGAGACTGTCAATGTCTTGAATGCAGAAACAGAAACTGATGAGCATCGTGACGCCGAGTATGCCATTCAGTACCGTCGCCCACATCATCGCACGAGGTAGTTGCAGGGATGCATCTTTCAACTCTTCCGACATGTGCGCTCCGGCGTCAGGTCCAATGAAGCACCAGACTGGCGTAGCTAACCCGACGAGGCAAGAAAGACCAGTGCTACCCCAGCCTCCGCCGTCGTGAAACTCGCGGAAGACACGTTCGGCCGGTGCGTGATCAGCCATGATCCAGAAAACCAGGAGAAAGACCTGAATTTTATCAGAATGGTAATGAGTGACTCGGAAACTTGCTTACGAAGAAACCCAGAACATGGACGAATAGCAGTATACCTTCCGCCAGCGGCAATTGCTGGGCGCAGAAGATATTGAAGCCGACGCAGAGAACGAGGAAACAGTAAAGCAGCAGCGTAGCCTGATACAAGCGCGATACGTCCGCTTCAGGATGCATCAGAAGAATCATCGTTTGCACCATGCCAGCTAGCTGGACGCAACAAGAAGGCACTCCGGCGATCCAGCCAAGGCAGCAGCACCACCCAACAACGTAACTGAGTGGCTTCTGTAGAGACGGAGGAGCGAACTCGGATACCCTAGACGTCGAGACCAGATTAGCAGAACTCGCTTGCGCCAAGCAGCCCGCCTTGGATGCTGGATAATTTACCAATGATACTATCCGTGAGTCAGCGTCGATTGTGCAATACTGCATCCGGAGCCGACCATTCGCAAACTCACCTGTCCGCCGGCTGTCGGTGCCATTGAAGCCATCTCAGCTAGTGACGCGATCATACAGAGCATCAGCAGCCATACGGCGATCGTGCACCAAATGACGCCAGCAGTGCTAACAAGAAATGGCGAAGGTAAGCGGATGTGTCAAACAAATGTTTTTGGAAGTATATGCCACCCAACGATCAGACTTACCCGCCGTTATACAGTCCGAACCAATTCGCGAGAAGCACGTTCTCCCACGTTGCTTGCAATATCGTCACAAAGCCGACAATTCCTGAAAAGCATAACAAATCAGCACTACGACTTCAGCATTCTTGCGCCGAACATACCAACGAATTTGAAGTTGCGCTCCATCTATGTCAGTCGCATTTGAGTCATACATCATTCGCTGTCACTCACACGCAGTTCCTGTTTCTTACCTGCGCACGGTATGGAGTGTCAGTCATCACGTACCAAGCCACCGCCCCAAGTCAGATTATCGACTCACCCATCCTGGACATTTCATAGCCATCAATTATGGTGCCCCCCTTCTTCTCGACAGTAGCAGTCTCGACTTCATGGATGCTCCGAACGGAAATTCCATCTTCTGGCTTCCTGTCTGGTCCCATCGTTTCGTAGCTCTACTTTCGATCAAAAAGATATGATAGGAAAAGGTAGCACAGCAAAAGGAAGCGGCACGAACGACGGAAGTTCAGGGACTTCTTGAATGTCTATTCACGAATCTGGATGCCGAGCAAGGTCCATTAGCCACATGCATTTCGTACAACAGACAGGCCCGTCGTTTCTTGTGGAGGGCGGAAGCGAGTTGCCGAGACTGTCACTCTTTGTACAGAGTGCCGAGCTGCAGCGGCATTGTGGCGGCCGTATTTTCCTGCTTCTTTGCGCAGATACGACAACCCGGATAGGCATGCGAGGTAACGCGGGCGGCACATTGCAGAGACCCTTATTAATATTGCCTCATCTTTTTGCACTTGACAGGTCGTCTGCATGGAGTCACTGCTGCCCTTGCAGATAAAACCCTGTATCACCGCATAGGCTGGAGTCGGTTTCTGGGACTGTGCGACGTAGCACGGACATCGTCCCGCTGGCCACAGTAGCACAGAACTGCAGCTACTGCTTTCGAAGATCATCACCGCAGTAGTAGCTATGCAATCACTCGATGGCACCAGACTCATTCGATTGCTGATAGCGTCTAGATCCGATCCGCCCTCTGGAGTTCGCATGGAAATTTGAGGCCCGGCCCAAGGACATTTCTCTGATCCAACCTCTGTTGTCAGCAAGAGAGACCATGAGTAAAGAGTGACCATGTACCTCGCCGTCGTCTCAAGAAGCACAACGTTTGCCGCTTTCTGCGGCATTGGTGGACCTCCATGCTGTTACACCGCACTAGGCCGCACATTGTGACACTGGGTCCCATCCATCTGCTTGACGATTGTCTCTCAAGAGCTCGACGATGAACACACCTTCGGTCCACTCTCCCCTCCCAAGATCTGTCCGCTTGCTCGGTTCTCATTTGCGTTCTTTGTGCGGAGCCTTGCAATCTCAGCAGCAGGTGGTCGTCTCAATCCTTGATTCGCCCAAGCAACTAATGAAGCATGCCACGCCGTGAAGGCTACCAGAACGCTGTGAGCTTCACGATCAGCATCTGTCTAGTATTCACCACTTGCGTCGCCATTCTCCGGTCTTGGATCCGCAGGCATGCATATGGCTCCGACGACGCCATAATCGCAGCGGCCACAATCGCTTCTCTTGGCCAAATCGGCGCAAGCTACGTGAGCTATGCAAAGGGTCTCGGCAAGCCTTGGACGAGGATCGCCGTGCAGGATGACTTGCGCAATTTGAATCAAGTACAAACCAAATAAGCCATAGTTTGACACCATGCTGACAGATGCAGGCCTCGGTCGCTAGCTTGGTCCTGTTTCTCATTACGCTGTATCTGTCGAAAATTGCAATGATAGCCTTCCTGACCCGTATAACAAAAGCTCCTGCTCAAATCAAGCTTTACCATGTTTGCAATGGCATCGTTGCTGCGTTCGGCTTGGCCTCGATCATTGTTGCTACGGCTGGCTGCTTGAGTGCTTCAGGCTACTACTGTGCGTATATCGATGTCTCCTTAGGCGCAGTATTGGAAGGCAATCATCAGAATGTCTCTAGCGCAATGATGATGTGCGCAGGAAAGTCAGCATGCACGATGCAACTATGTGCTGATGGCTTTGGCTTCCACCAGGGGCATTTGAAAGTAACAAGTCGACTTGTAGTTCACAGGTAATTTGTCCGACCCCATCAAAGCGGAGCGTCAGCTGACGGGATATAGCACATTCGATGGCAGATTATAACAGTCTTTGACTGCGTCACGGAAGCTCTACTCCTGGGCCTACCTGTACATTTGGTCCGGGGACTCCAGATGCGACTGTTGCGAAAGGCAATGATTGTCACTGCCTTCTGGATTCGTTTTCCGTAAGTGATGCGAGGCTATCCTTGGTGTTTAATGAGGGTGTTGACAATCTTGTGTAGCACTCTAGCTTCCTCAATAGCGAGAAGTCACTATACCTTGCGCTTAAGTGGACGAGAATCCGACGCCGGTCTCGACAGCGCACTCGTCAACATCTGGATGGAGATAGAACTCGCCTACGCGATAGCAGCGAGGTAAGTAGACAAAGTCAGAACGTACACTCCGTCAACTGACCCAATGCAATAGCACGTTGTCAGCATTAAAGACCTTCACTGAAAGCTTCAACACTGGTTTCGGTGTCGCACAGCTGCGAGGCAAGTCGGAAGGCAGCTATGGCGTGTCTGATGGTTCTGGATGTTCCGGTCACAAGGCGCAGCCACAGGTGGAAGAACGTACTGTGCAGCCCTGCGAACTTGCGGCAGACCAGCGGCAGAGCCTGAGGTCGACATTCCACCAAGATCTATCCAGTAGAGATCTTCGGGCCGAGCCATATGAGCTCGGTTGTGGGAGCAGCGCTGGCAGTACTGATCTTAGCGACGATATGGTGATACTGCGTGTGCCGGCACACCCCGTGTGAGAGTAAGGGCGTGCACATCGGCGCAGTGAGGGATTTATGAGTATATGAACATCGATATCTGTAGCAGAGTGAAACTATGAATGCAGAACCTTATAAGATGTCGTGAAACCAAGGGTACGGGCTAAATTATTATCATGTCGAATGGGTTCTGCTCTCTCAGCGACAACATTGAAGTCGAAGTGATTGTAGTGACTGAGATTGTTTAGTGGAGCACTTTGGTGCGTCACGTGATGGAGCATTCACGTCTCGTCTTCACATGCCCGCTTTCACAGTTATCTCGCGTTGTCCGACACCGCCCACACAAAGGAGCCGCCCTCCCCTCCGAACCAAGTCCCTCCTTCTGCTGCCTGCACCATCTCGTCGCAGAGATCTGGTCCTTCACCGAAACTCCTTGCGACTAAGCGCAAAAGCTTCCACCGGTGAAGTCTGCGGCAAGCTTCGATCGAGGTCGCGTCCTATCTTCGACTCGGGTCGACAGTATTCAAGGTCGCGCGCTCTGCAACCGCGCATTGATCGTTCGAACTTCCGATTGCCCTCGCCTGAACCGCCAACATGTTCTTCGTCGCGCATCGAACACGCGACTGCACGCTCCATCCGTCTTTCTTCGACAACACCGCAGACAGCAGGATTCGCGAGAGGCTTTACGAAGACATGGAGGGGAAGGTTGAGGGCACGGAAATGATCATTCAAATCATCGAGATCGATGAGATCAGTGAGCCGGTGCTGGTGCCGGGCACGGGAATGGCGAAGTACACGCTCTCGTATCGCGCGATCGTATGGCGGCCCTTCAGAGGTGAAGTGGTGGACGGACAGGTGACGAGCGTGGTCAACAACGGGTTCTTCGTGGACGTGGGCGCGTTGAGTGTGTTTGTGAGCAAAGCGGTAAGCGGAATATAGGCGTATATGTACACGTGCTGGCTCTGACATTGATCGCAGATGATCCCACCTGCTCTCAAATACTCAGTAGAGGGCTCAACACCCTCTTTCACGGACAATTCGGATCAGACCATCGAGCGAGGCGCACAAGTGCGGCTGCGCATCAAGGGTATTCGCGGAGAGATGGGCAGCATGTATGCCATCGGTAGCATCCGCGAAGATTACCTTGGGTAAGTTCATATCCTCTAAAGGCCCCTCACTATTTACTAACCTGAAACAGGGCTCTTTTGCAGTAATTTGCATTGCGTATGGCAGTTTCTGATAGGAAGAGACTTTGGAAGATGAAGAACGAACTCGGACGCATTCCTTCGCAGCAACAATTCGGGAATAGTCTGGTTTTCAGCGTGGCGTACTGGATATGAAAAACGCATGTGATGCGTGAGCGAAGACTGTCTGCATAGATCATGAGATACCCGAGGAAATTTGGACGTTTGCGGCGGCGTAAAACCATTGACCATGCCCCTGGCACCGACTTGGTCAACGGACAGTAGACAATCTACGTCAGCAGTCAGAGAGAAAGACATGCAATGGGCATTCTGACGATGTCATGGCCCATGAACGATAGGAGAGGGCGACCTTATCATGAAACAAATCTCTTTTTGGGGCGAAGTGAAAAGGAAGTCGTTCGTCATGGCAGCTCAGCGCTACGACAGGCACAGCAATCATGTGGACCTGGCCAGGCACATTCATTTTCGCGCTATGCATCATGCTATAGCGTGACGTGAGAGTGTAGACATGGCCGCAGCGCATGCACTCGGAGCCATGAATCGTTCCAAACTTTCGGCCAGATGTTTCCACACCATTTCTTGCACTTTTCCCTCCACAACAGCCAGGTGAGCGATACGCTTAGTCGAAGAGACCGAATCCCATGTCGTCGTCGGACTCCTCCTTCTCCTCCTCCTTGGCAGCCTCTGGGGCAGCTTCGGCAGCACCACCAGCAGCACCGCCAGCAGCTGGAGCAGCACCACCAGCGGCGGCACCACCAGATGGGACGGATGCGAGCTTTTGCGAACCCTCGGCGATCAGCTGTGATATTTGTTAGTCCGAAGTGTTCAAATGCTCTTGCGCCCGATATGGCGAATGTGTCTGCACCCACCTCGTTGATGTCCTTGCCCTCGAGCTCAGAGATGAGCTTGTTGAGGCGCTCATCGTCAGCCTCAACGCCGACAGCGCTGAGAACGCTCTTGATGTCTGCGGCGGAAGGGGACTCGTTGCCACCGAGGCCGAGGAGGAGGTATGCTGCCAGGTGCTTCATTTTGAAAGTGTCTGTGCTAGTGTCAATGTCCTGCGGTTGTGTCGGTGGTGCAGAAGGAGGCGCGCGTACTGTTGTTGAATGTGGTGGGAGAACTAGAGAATCAATCGATTTAAGCACTTGGGTGCAGACTGATCCTTAAAGCTCAAGGAAGGGTGTCGTGTCGTGGTCGGTGGTCAAACTTGCTAGTCGCGCCCATTTGATTCTTTCCTCAGTGTGGAGTGCCAAGACTTGACATCTTATCTAAGCGGATCCCGCGCCGCAAGCGGCAACCCAGAGCGTGCTGCCCATATAACACGAACAAAGTATCCAACACCACTCTACCCACAACGCCTAACAACCGCGTCCCGGCTCTTGCACAACTTTTGGGAACATGCGATTTTGGCCATTTCATACCTTCTCCGGATCGTAACGCGCATCTGAGGGCCTTGCGCAAATGACGGTAGGCGATACATCCAACGGCCGCGGAGCACAGTTGTCTGACTCACTTGCAGTCCTTCACATCTCTTCTTGGATCCATCGGTGGCTCGAAGCAGAACCAGGCTCCCGCGCCGAAATCGTCAGCGACTACGAACCAAACAGGAGCACCACCACTCACTAGGCCCCCACCTGCGACTTCCGGAGTGTCGCGGCCGGTATCGCGGCCGATCGCGAACAATGTCACCGCCGGAGTGAAGCGAAAGCCGGACGAGCAACTCGCAGCGCCTCCAGCGAAGACGGTGCGGACTGAGGTCAAGGTGCCCTTGCGGCCGCCAGCCTTGAATGGTACTTCGGTGAAAACGGCGAGCGGTGGCTCGAGCACGAGTGCACCCTACCGTGGCACTGCAAGACCTGCTCAATCCAGCGAGCCTGTTAGACCATCAGCAGTTTCCGCGAAATCAGCCTCCAGTGCATCTGCCCCAGTAACAGCGTCCGCCGCATCTTCTGCCGCGAAGCCGAAGCGAGGGTTCGCCTCACTACTGGAGAAGGCAAAGGCAGCGCAGGAAGCTGTTAAGGCTGCAGGAACAAACACAATCAAGCACAAACCGGTGGAGAGGTTGACGAAAAAGGAGCGCCTGAAGCAGCATGAGGAAGCGAAACAAAAGCCTGGGCAAAGGAGCGGACAAGGTGCTGTGGCGAACCGGAGCCGGAGCGGTACCCCTGCGGACGGCAAAGCAGCTCTACAGAAGAAGCCTGTACCCGAACCTGCGTACAAGGGCACTATGAAGAAGACACCCGTAGTGCCTGAGATCTCATACAAAGGAACCATGAAGCGAGCAGAACCAGGAGCACCGCCTTCGAAACCTGTGGCGAAGAAGGGCCTCGGCCAAGATAAATACGGCGGCTACGCCAGCTGGTCTGATCTGGATGAGGCGGAGGACGAGGATGAAGAAGGTTACGGATCCGACGAGTCTGATGATATGGACGCCGGTTTCGATGACATGGCTCGGGAGGAAGAGCTGGCTCTAAGAGCCGCCAGAAAGGAAGATCAGGAAGCTCTTGAGGAGGAAGAGCGGCACAGGCGAGAAAAATTGGAGCGCAAGAAGAAGCTTGAAGCATTGAGTAAGAGCGCTGCTGCTCGTAAGCGCTTCTAAGATGTCGAAAGCCCCCACAGGCTGGCTTCACGATTGAATGACTTTTGGCAATGGATCGAGATCGAGTGTTTTGGGGCTCGCTCCCTTTCCAGCGCTCATGCATTGCATAGCGATCTGCTTTTAAGGGCGGAGTTTTCCATGATTTTGGAGAGGTTGGGGACCAATGCTCGCTGAAAATCGGCGTTGCATTCATTGTAGAATAGTAGATGACTTGTGAATATATTGTCTGGCATAACACATTCTTCGCGATATGTGCACAAGGACGACATTGTGATCCAGACTGTACAGCACATCTTCATTCGTCCAACAAGTGAGCCGCAAAGTGTTGTTTCGGAGCCATATCACGTGGGGCGAGGAACACGGCCCGCGCCGTGCGGCCACCTCTTCTTGGCACACCAGATATTCCTCGCCAGTCCTGGAGAGGGACTTTGAACATCAGTCGACAACCACATCGCCAAACGACCGACCGACAACATGGCTGACGCAGACTACGTGAGTTTTCACGCTACTCGACCTGAAGATATGCGCTGACGTTAATTTTGCAGAACGCCGAGGAGGCTGCCGGTATGCACATCGCGCGACACGATCAGGCGCTCCTCCGTCGGACGTCGCAGTGGTTGAAACCCTGTGGATAGGCCACGAAGGGGTGCTGGAAGATAGGATATCGGGCTAATACAGAATTGTCACAACAGAGCTGAAGCGTAAGAGAGCGTTCCGCAAGTTCTCTTACCGCGGCATTGACCTTGACGAGTGAGTGGAAGGCGCATACCGGTTGGCGGTGGAAGACCAGCGCGCCAGGACAACAGCTGACAGCCATGCGCAACAGGCTCCTCGACCTTTCATCCGAGCAGCTCCGCGATGTCGTCCACGCTCGTGCCCGCAGACGATTCAACCGCGGTCTCAAGCGCAAGCCTATGGGCCTGATCAAGAAGCTCCGCAAGGCCAAGCAGGAGGCTAAGCCAAACGAGAAGCCAGACGTCGTCAAGACTCATCTCCGTGACATGATCATCGTCCCAGAGATGATTGGCTCCGTCGTCGGTGTCTACTCTGGAAAGGAGTTCAACCAGGTCGAAATCAAGCCAGAGATGGTTGGCCACTACCTCGGAGAATTCTCCATCTCATAGTACGTTGATCCACACACTACCCTGACAATGTCGAAGAACATACGCTAACACCTCCAACAGCAAGCCAGTCAAGCACGGTCGTCCAGGTATCGGTGCTACCCACTCTTCGCGTTTCATCCCATTGAAGTAGACGACGAAATATGGGTATGGTTTGGCATGGATGGCATTTCAGTCTCGGCAATGGACAATGTCTACACGCTCTAAATGAGCTCATGATAGTCGGGCAATGACAAAAATCGATGATACCACCACCATGTTGACGCTTCACTTTCAATCTCGTATTCCCAAAGCCACCTTCGTATTCTCGAGTGTCAGACCTAGTATAGCAGCATGCTCACGACGATTCTATGTGCCGACTTTGCCACCGATGGGATCAGAATGTACATGCTTGATCACGTTGCACCGTCAGGCTCCCTTGAGGCAGCACCACCTCCATTTTGTGTCTTCTCATAGGTCTAGCATCTCGGCGGTCTCGAGTGAGAATCTACAGATGATGAAAAGACTCATTAAGGGCATTTAGCCCAAGAAAGATATGCAGGATAGAACACATCGAACAGCAGTATCTGCGACAGAAGTCAAGAAGGAGGAAATAGTAACCGGGCCATTCATGCTTTCATATCTTCTCTCGACTTTCATTCTCTGTACATACATATCGAGTCTATTCGACAGTGACGCAGTGGTCTTCAATTCATTTTACCACCCTCATATCAAAACATTTGATGCTCTTTGCGAGCATTCACAATCATAAGAATACCGTCCCTTGATCATAAGCTACAGCGTTGCATGCTCTCATCCAAGTACAAATTCCTGGAGATTGCATGGTAACGAGATCCTTTCCTGGATTGCCCGTTGGAAAGCCAAAAGCAGGGCTTCTTTTGTGCACAGCCTCCGATGTGCCAGATGAATGGCCGAGGGCAAGCGCTAGATCTTACTTCTTGGGAATTGCTGACCCACCTCCGTGTGGCGGGGAATTCGCGATCATAGACGAATCTAGTCGTGCTAGTTGATCGGCGGAAGTAGTCGGCATGGTGGGCTTCATGGTGTGGACTCTAAGTGGTTTACATATCTCTTCCACCTCAAGACGCTCCGATCCGCAATGGTGTGGGGTCATCGGTGCGCAGCCATTCGCCATTGAAAGCGTTGATCAGCCAGTCCCGTAGCTTCTCATACACCATGACCTGGCCATTGTGGAAGAAGATGCTGTGATCGCTGTCCGGGAAAATGTGTACATCATAGTTCCTCACGTTTGCAAGATCGAGCTTATCCAGAAGTTGCAAGGTGTTTTGGAAATGCACATTGTCGTCGCTGACGCCGTGCATGACAAGGAACCGGACATTGCTCGACAAGCCGCTCATGTCCGAAATGGTGGCGTTGTCGTAACCAGATGGGTTGTTCTGTGGCGTGTGCATGTATCGCTCTGTGTAGACAGAGTCGTAGAAGCGCCAATCGGTAACAGGAGCCACAGCCATGCCGTACTTGAAAGTCTCGCCAGCATCGAGTTCGAGACATTTCAATGTCATGAAGCCACCATAACTCCAGCCCCAGATGGCCATTTTGTCGGAGTCGACGTATTTCTTGGCTTTCCACGCTTTCGCGGCAGCAATCTGAGAGTATGCCTCCCAATAACCAATGTTGTCCCGAATCTTGGTCCGTTGCGCTCGGCCCAGGTAACCAGTTCCAAATCCATCTAGAGTGACTACAATGTACCCAAGGCTGCTTGCAACAAAAGATTGGAAATCGACAGTGAACTGTCGGTCAACTTGTTGATATCCCGGTCCATTGTAGAGCCAGAAGAGCACTGGGTACTTCTTCTTCTCATCGAAATGCGGAGGGCGGCGCTCAACGATATTCATGTCAAAGCCATCAATATTGATCGTGGAGTATACCTCGATTGGAAGCTCCGTTTTCTTGGCCAGTTCGTTCAGACGCGTGTTCTCCTCAATTGTGACATCAACAGAGATCTCGTTGTTCGTTGGGGTAGACTGCACTTTCTGCCATGGAATGCCAGGTCCCTTGCAGGTAAGCAACATAAATTTGCTTTCGGCAGAGAAAGAAGCATCGTAGTATCCAATTTCACCAGTCTTTGTTACAGCGGTAACACTGGATGGGCCTTCGAGCAGCTTCGTGGTGTAGACATGCCGCTGAGTGCTGCCATCTTTCGTGCCAATGAAGTAGACAACGTTGGCCTTCAGATCAATAGCAGAAGGGGCGCTGACAACTTCCCATGAGCCCTTGGTGAGCATCTTTGGCTCCGGATTGTCTAGAGGTGTGAAATACGCCAAATGATCGAAATTGTCGTCAATGATGGTGTCGATGTAGCCATCGTTGGGTCGTCCATTGGCGGGATCCGCTGGCACATATTTGGTGGTATGACTGACCTCAAACCAGCCACCATCAAGGCCCTGTACGTCTCGCTCGCGGACGGTCTTGCCAGTCCGCGATTCCGCATCGACCAGGATCATCTTGAGCTTGTCGCTTTCTCTGTTTGTCTCGCGAATGAGCACCTTCCCAGTCTCGCCAGCCCAGATGACTTCAGTGATGAGCCGGTCGTCGTCTGGAAAGTCGTCCTGGATGGGTACATTGAAGACTTGTCCCTTGGCGACATCGTAGAACAATAATTCAATAACAGACATTGGGGCGCCGGCCTTGGGATATTTGATATTTCGCACTTCCGGATAATTCTCCTCACCAGGCAAGGGCTGTTTACCACTTGGCCGGCTGAAGAAGTATTGCACGGGAAACGTAGGAACTTTGCTTTCTTCGGTCTTGAAGAAGGCGACGTACTTGCCGTCGCCACTCCACCAGGTCGCGCCGCCATCTGCGAGCACTTCTTCTTCGTATACCCAATCCGGAATACCGTAAAACAAATCTTTGCCGCCATCGGTTGTGATCTGGTTTACAATGTCCGAGTCGAGATGTCGGATGAACATGTTGTTCTCTCGCGTGAACACGACAGCATCGCCAGTCGGGCTCCATGACGCAAGCTGTACGCGTCCAGTGGTATTGGCAGGGTCGAGCGGCTGTCCCTGTTGCTTCTCAACATCGAATATCCAGTATCTCCCAGTGTTGCTATGTCTCCAATTGCTCTGGTAGTCGCTCTGGACGAGGACTTTCTTGTGGTCGCGATTCGGCCAGGCCTCATGAACCATGACCGTCTCGCCGCCCACTTGGAAGACACCTCTTTGCATCAGGGTTTTGGCATTCTGTTTCTGCACCGCTACGTCTTGGCCTCTGTACCGCACATCTTCGACAACCAGGTAGTGACGTCCATCGGCGCCGCCTCGCTCCAGTAGCAAGCCATCCTCGCCAGCAGGGCCCGGAATCCATCGTATTGAGTGTTGTTGCGGGAACCATGAGCCTGACAGCACTTGCTCCAACGTGACCTTTTTACCATTTCCTGTCGTGCTTGTAGCGTGTGGATCGTGCGGTCGTTCGGCGTGTGTCAGTTGCCTGTTCTGGCCCAAGAAGAGGAATAGCGCTGCGATCCAGCCGACGGCACCTATCGCTACCAGCACGTATAATATCCGTCGCGCTTTACGATCGACTGGCTTGACTTTGGTTTGCCAGGCAAGATCCTCCTCGTCACCTCCATCGTCTTCCTCCTTGGTATGCGGCCCATCAGCATACAGGACTTCTTTGGCTTTGTCGTTCATGTTCTCGAGAACAAACGATGTGGTGCTGGCCAAAGAGCCCGATGGCCGTCCTTCGTCGTCTTCGTAGGGGCTCGGCGTGTCTCGCGAGCGGTTCAGCGGCTGCATTTCCTCGCTGGCGACCTCATCCTTGGAAGGCGCCATGGCAAGAGAGTTCAATGGAAGTTCAGTTCACGCGCGACATGTGTGTGTCTGAACATGAACAGAGCGGCCAGGGGCGTGGCCTTTTAGTCCAGCAGCCCGAGCTCAGCGCCGAATGTGCAGCGTGTGGTAGTGATGTTGGTGGTGCAATTCACCGAAAGAGCCTCTGGGCTACCGTTCCTTGTGTCTCACGCCGCGGGTCACGTATATCTATAGCAACATCAAGGTTTCCGGGGTCGCGACAGCCTGCGTCGCCAAGCTCATCTCGGCCCTCCGTCGAGGTCGAAAATGGTGCACAATAAACACACTGGGAGCAGCCCGTCCGCGGCCACGTTGCAGAACAAAGACGGCAGCAAGACAACAGTAATACCGGCCACGTCTGACATGTGCTGCTTCCGAAGTCCGGCATATCTGAGCAGTGTGCATCGACCGAACTTGCTCCACCGACCAGGGTCTCTCCACGCTGCGCCCAGGACTCTAGAAGGCGTTCGGAGCTGTGAACGAGCAGCTAATCTCCCGCGACAGCTCTTAGCTACAGGAGGACTACAGCATCATGGCTATTGCATTATATGCTACAGTCTGCTCCCAGCAGATAGTCACCGGCGCTTCTCCACTGCTGCTCTGAGGGCGTCGATGACATGTCCTGGATCTTGAGCGCCAAATACTGCACTTCCAGCCACAATCACATTCGCGCCTGCATCAGCCGCCGTGTCAATCGTCTTCTCGCTCAGTCCACCATCCACCTCGATGTTGAGATTTGGATATCGTGCCCGCAGAGCTTCCACCTTAGGCATCATGTCTGGCATGAACTTCTGGCCTCCGAAGCCTGGCTCAACTGTCATCACGAGGGCCATCTGCATAATGATCAGTAACAATATGCGGAGGGAGCGAATTCAACCCTTCACTTACCTCGGGGACCTCTTCTTTGACGTCGCTGTCGAAGATCTCGTACAGCACATCTACTGGGGTTTTGGGCTTGATGGCGATGCCTGCCCTCATGCCTTGTGCATGTATATATCTAATTAGCTCCTTTGGACTCGTCTTCTGGTTGCTATGCTCTTCCGGAGACTCCGCAGCTGTGGAAGATACGGCGGCCTCGTAGTGGAAACAGTAGAGATCACAGCCGGCATCTTTGAACGACTTCACCCACTTCTTTGGCTGTGGTGCTGGTCAGCACGACAGCCATCCTACCGTATCGCCTAGTGCTCTCTCCGGCATACCTCAGCAATCATCATATGGCAGTCAAATGTGCCCTTGCCCAGTGCCTCTTGCGGCCGATCCACATGCTTTCGGATCATGGTCACTACAGGCGCGCCAAATGTCATATTGGGCACAAAGTGCCCATCCATGATGTCCACATGCAGCCAGTCTGCGCCCTGGCCGATCGTATCAGAGCATGCCTTGCCCAGAGCGCCAAAATCTGCGCTCAAGATCGAGGGCGCGATAATCGCTGGCGGGGCCATGCTTCGAAGGCGGGGCGAGAGGCAGCGAAGGGTAGAGGCTGCTGTCTGCAGGCAGCAGGTGGTGTAGGTGGTGTGGGCAATTTCCAGACAGCCTGTGCTCCACGAAATGCGATGTTGTGACAGGCGAGGACTGATGAACAGCAAATATCACAGAGGCGCCAGGTGCCCGTCAAGCTTTTGAGCAGAGATGATCGCGTGGGAACGCGGTGCGTCATTTGCAAACGCCGACGAAGAACGTCGCAATTGCGTCCGAACACCCTAACCTTCAACACTAACCTCCACTTCTTCACTTCCACCTGAACGACGCCCATCGCGCGTCTGGCTCATTTTATGACTGCTAATGAACGCTGCCTGATGGCGTAATTCCACTCTCGTGCTGCGCCGCGAGCGTATGCGGACAATATGCCTTGGCCGGTCGATTGGCTGCCGAAGCGCCCAAGTCCTGTCGGCTCTCGTCCTGGGACACTTCATTCGATGTCGCGCGCCGCAACTGCATACGGCTGTGCCACAGACCTTCCCTCCCGCCGTGGCAGTCGTGGAGACTCATCCTTTTGAGATCCAACCAGGCTCGTGGCCGAGCGTGAGGCTCAAGTGGTAGCGCCAGCCCAGACCACGTCCTGATCGCAGGACCGTGGGTCCATTTAACCGCCCTGCGGAGGATAGAGAGTTGGCTGCGCTGGCGCTTGCTGGTCGACTGCTGCTTGCCACTGAGGTTTGTATACATACGCCGCGGGCCCGACCTGCGTAGGCCTCTGCCTCTGCTCTACTGCACCTGTTTTACGTTCGGGGTGTGTGTCAGCTACTACTCTCTTTTGTGCTTAGTTCCTGTTGTTTCTTTCAGTATACACTTCGTTGATCGAAGACTAGCACACAGTCACCGCAGGTCGGCCTACAATCATTCCAAAATCACACAGCACTCTCACAAGATGACGAACACGACATTTCTTCAGCCCGTTGCTTTCATGCCACCTGCGCCGGCTCGCAAGGTCAACGGCATGCGTAATACAGTAATCGAAGATGAATTCCAGGTCTCAGTCCGCCGAGCGCCCCCACAGAAGCTCCAGGCACGCGTACAAATCGTCTCGCCGATGAGCGATGATTTCCCAACTCCCCGAGCCATCTCCTCATGCACCACCGTCGAGAGCAGCCCCAACCTCAGCAGCTCCGATTCTGAGTCCGACCAGAGCTCTCTCTGGAGCAAGTGTAGCTCAGAGAGCTACGATGAGCTTTACGACATCACCGAAAGCGAGTCAGAAGAAGTGCCAATCAAGCTATCCACTTCAGTAAAGCGAAGAGTGGGCAAGAAGGATCAGAAGAGTCGATTTCCGTCCATTGTCATTCCAAGCCCAGGTCAGTGGCCGACTATCGAGAAGCTGAAGTCAGCATCGGCTCTGTCACCGCCCTTGAACATCAACCTTTCACCTTCGATCCTTGCCCAACTCCAGTCAAGGAACCTGCGAGTGCCGAGCACATCTTCTGCGCCTTCTTTGGACGGAAGCTTGACTTCTGAGGAGCTTGCAGATTCGAGCTGTCCTTCGACTCCTGACATCTCCCAAGCTCCCGAAGACGAGAACACTTGGGAACCTCCAGTCCAGCTCAACCCATCCTCGATCAACCTCCTTCAGCACATCACTCGCGAAGCAGAGTCTGAACAGCATGTGGTCCTTGAGGTCTCACAGGAGGCCACCGCAGAAATGCGAGAGGTTGTCGATTCGCCACCAATTACTGGCCGCTTCAGGATCGACACCCAGAACCTCTGCCCGCCGAGCGAGGAAGACGCAGATGACGAGCTATCTGCACTCTCAGTGCCATCTCCAGGAGGCTTCTTCGCATCGCTCGACTCTACCATGGCCAGGAAGACATGGGCTGGAGCAGAGCCAACGCCAACCACGAGCACCGCGACAGAGTTCTATGGCGTGCCATTCCGCTCTGCACGCAGCTCTGCTCTGCCCACAAGCACCGCGACCTCATTCTACAATGTTCCATGGTCCGCTCGCCCCGAGGACACAGTAGAGCACGTTGTTTCAATCGCGTCTCCAGCCTCCACGGAAGCTCCAATCACCGCACGCAAGGTCATGTTCTCGCCAACAGATGTCATTAGCGAAGTTGATGAGATCGACGAGACCTACGAGAACACCTTGCAGCAGACGGCCACAGCCAATATCGACCGTACCCAGTTGTGGCTCTCTGCTCAGGATGCATACATGGTCGCGATCTGCGAGGAAGACGAAGTCATCAAGTCCTTCGCCGACGTTGAGGACGCTTCACCCAAGACCCCCGAGCAGCCTTCTCTGGTTGCTGATTTTGAGTCGCCAAGCAAGAAGTCCGTCCGCTTCGCTGAGACCAAGGCAGTATCGCCGAAGAGCAGTTTGACAGTAACCGAGGACCGTCGTGTCTCCCCCATTCACGATGGTACATTCTGGGAGGCATGGCGCCACAACAAGCGTTCGCAGCGTGCCCGCGATGTGTTCCAGCACCGTCAAGCCCGCGTAGAGGCAGAGCAAGTCCGACGTGTCAGCTTGCCAAAGAATCATGCTGAGCAATTGCAGGGCAAATTCGAAATTGTCGCTGCCGAGAGACCAGCACCTGCGCGACCAGTCTCCAATCTACTTCCTGTAGCGCCAGAGGACAAGAGAACCGAGCTCATTGCGACCGCCGACCGGGAGCGCCAGGCGCTTGAGCAGATCCAGTCTTCCAACTGGCACCTTGCTGCTCAGCGTGAGGTCAATGGAGGCAAGCTCCTTACCAGCCCAATCGTGTCAAGCTTCAAGAGCCGCAAGGACGTCAGAATCCTCGATCTTGCCGGTCAAGTCAACTGCAGCTGGGCCTGGTCTGTTGCTCAAGAGCACCCAAATGCCGAAGTTTTCACG
>JAASLG010000404.1:0-26118 GCA_013365235.1 Cercospora sesami | reverse complement strand
CTTTAACTCGATGACGCCGACTTGTGACTGCTCGTCGATGGCGACGGCGGGAATGTTGAGAGTGGTTGGAAGACGTGCCAGGCATATAGTTTTGGCATCAGCATCGAAGGTGTACAATATCTTGACACGCATCGGACGCGTTGGTATGTCTGCAAAGTCGAGCGCTCCATCTTCGCCGCTGGAAGCCATGTTCGAGGTTGATGTCGGGGGTTAAGTTGGCTTTGGAAGGTTGGAGGGCCTTTGGAGGCACCTCGCCGGCGGTCTGAGGAGTTCGTCTCGTGCTACAGCATACTGTGACGGAGGGCGTGGGTGTCGATACACGTTGAGCAGAGCGGACGGCGGCGACGGCAACGTGACTGACGCGTGGACGGCAGATGCAATACGTCCAAGTCGAACGTAGGCGGATAGAGGAGGTAGCGGAGTAGCGTGTCGACGCGTTGCACGGGTGCAACGGGGCGGTGGTGGGTGGTGTTGGTGAAGAAGAGAGAAGCAGTGCGCGTTTGATGCCGCAGAGACGCGACTAGGATCGTAGATCGACGTACATCGTAGCTGGGCGGCTGGTAGCCGTTGGCTTGGCGTTGCCCGTGCACGCGAGTCATGCAGCAATAGGCAACTTTTGCGATCGCTCCCCATCGACCATCTGAGACAGCATCCAACAACCTCACATCGCCCAATACCGCAGACATGGCCTCCGGAGCATCAGACCAGAAGATTCAGTGAGAAGCACCCAGATTCTGCGCGGCGCGACATGAAGCTGACTTGTGCACAGAGAACTCCTCGCGAAGCCACGCGCCGAGCTCACGTATGCCCGTCAACACTCCCACTCCTCGCGCACTACTAAATCGCAGAACAGAGAATATGAGATTTCCCTCCTCGAGACACACGAGTTCACCTCCGGTCCGCTCTCACTGCTGCAAACCGCCGTCCGACAACACACACAGGTCCTGATCTCTTGTCGCAACAACCGAAAATTGCTCGGACGAGTCAAGGCTTTCGACCGCCATTGCAACATGGTGCTGGAAAATGTGAAGGAGATGTGGAGTGAGACACCGCGCACAGCAGATGGAAAGAAAGGACGTGTGGTCAACAAGGACCGCTTTATCAGCAAGATGTTCCTGAGAGGAGACAGTGTCATCCTGGTCCTCCTCAGCTGAGTGGTGTAAAATCATTGGGTAAATCATCAAAGCGAATTCGTCGATGGCAGTCCGAGGTTGGGACGGAGAGCGCGAAAGAAAGGGCGTTCAGGCGCATGGCGTGCAAAGAGTCGCAGGTGTGGGTAGGCAGGTCATTTGGGGTACGACGATTCATTCCGCGCTTTTGCAAATCGGCCGGCTAATGCGACCTCAAAATGCAGACCGCGACATGATAAACTTGAGCGCAAAAGCGACAAGCGAGCAAGTGCTTGCAAGAATGAAAAGCAGCCGCCGAGGCAGGCTATGCATTACGACAAACTATTCTTTTCGTACCATGATTATCGCGCGAACTGCCAATTGATGGCTACAGCTCACTGCATCATAGGGCCTCTGCCAGACCGGACAGGAAGATGGAGAGACCATATGCACCAGGGTCGGGTACCTCCTCATAACCACTCCCACCAAGGTACACAGTCCGGCCGAGACTGGCTTGCATGCCTTTTGTCTTCTTCGAACCCTCGTCCGCAGCCTGCGCCGCTTTCTTCACATCGCCACTCGAGTTCAGCTCCTCAACAAAAGGCGCCAGAGCATCAACCAACGTTCTGTCTCCAGGCTTCGCGGGCGTATACTTGGCGAGACTTCGACTGGCCTCTTGCAGAGCACTTGCCCAAATCTTCGGATCTGCCTGCTTGCTGCCTCCATTGCCTTGCAGGCGAATTCCGTAGGCAAGCGCGTTGAGGAAGATGGCATAAAGCGCACCACTTGTGCCATCCATATCGGTCTCGACAACGCCGATGATCTCGTTCAGCCACAGCGCAGCATCATTCTGTCCTTCGATTTCGGAAAGCTTCTTCTTGATGCCCTCGGCACCGCGCTTTAGCCCGATACCACAATCTCCATCTCCAACAACTGTATCGTACCGCGTGATCTCCGGTTCTGCCTGGATCAACTTGTCCAATGCCTGGCCGAGCACTTTATTGGCATATGCTGCATCGATCTGGACATTTGAAGGCTGGTTCTCGGCTGTCTTGTCCCGCGCCAGCTCGCGAGTCTCCGTTGGCCGGTTGGTCCAGGTCTTGGAAGTAATAGCAGCAGACCAGCCTGCAGCCTCGGAAGGTGCGTCCAAGAGCTCCAGGACAGATTTTCCGACACCTAAATCGGTGGTCTTCAAAAGCGAAATCGAGAATCCCAGACCATTGAGCGACGTCATGAACGTTCCAGCGATGACACGCACAGGCTTGATACCGTAATCACTTTCGAGCTGTTTCACGACTTCAGTTGTGATGCCTCCGAGTTCCAGAACGCTCACTGCGCCAAGATTGTTGATCAAGAGCACAGTCTCGTCCGAGCTCGATATCTTGAGAAAGGCGCGATCCTCGTCGCTCTGGTCCAGCATGTTGTTCAGCATGAGCTTGATGTTCTCCGGGAGATTGGCAGCAGCGCGCTGGGAACCAGCCTCGTTATGGATGCCCATCCCCAACTCGATCTCGTCACGCTTGAGATCTTCTTCGTGATCTTCCCTGCCTGGGACGTGAACGTGCGCCAGAGAAGATCCCATGGACACGGTATTATCTGCCACAGCTTGTGCGACTTTATGCACATCTTTCAAGCTCGCACCTGTCGCAGCGAGAGCTCCTGCAATCTTGTGAACGAGGACTGTACCAGCAATACCTCTCCGCCCAACCTTGCCACCTTTTGATCTCCCAACAGCAACATCGTCGCCCATGACCACCATCTCAACCTCGAGTCCTGCAGCTTTGGCTTTCTCGACAGCCATGCCGAAATTCAACACGTCGCCTGTATAATTCATCACAACAACCAGTACGCCTTTGCTCGTTTCTACACGCTGTGAAATGCATCTTCGGACTTGCTCTGCAGAAGGTGAAGCGAAGATTGTGCCTGCGACTGCGCCGCTCAAAAGGCCTGGGCCTACGAATGCTGCAAACGAGGGTTCGTGTCCGGATCCTCCGCCTGAGATTATGCTGACTTGTGCTGGTGCGGCATCGGGTCTGAGGTATATAACTTTGTTCTCTGCATCGAATGCTGTGTTGGGATTTGTTAGAGTAATGGATTCAAGGGCCGAAGTAACGAGGTGTGTGGGATCGTTGATGAAGTGTTTCGAGGACATGATGGTCGCAATTGTTCGCGATGAAAATGAAGGAAGAGTAAGCAACTGAACGGGCGAGCAGCAGCTGGTCGCAACAATATAGCAGCAAGTCGATGGGCCCGATTTCGCGTTCCCTCGCAAGGCAATAAGAAGCGGGGCAGCGCATGATGCATACAAACGACGCGGGGAGCATTGAGCGAGCTCCACCGAACAGACATAGCAAGGATCCAACAGACGGTTCAAACGCCGTCACGAATCTTGGCGTTCTTCAACGAGGGTCTGGAGCCTTTACTGATCACTTCAGGTCAAAGTTTGGACTATTTCTCTTTTTCTGCTGCTCACGATGTCGATGAAGGACACCAAAGCTGTCCAACTAGAAAGGAAAAATGATGAAGCGAAGTTCCCGCAATGACGGATCAGGAAATCCGAAGCACCATCTTGGCGTTGGAGAGCGTGCGTGGAGGGAGGGTCAGGCACCAACAAGAAAACATGCTGACTCCAATCAGGACGCCTCAGCTCAACGGCTTGTCTTTCCATTCCACATCACGAGGACGACGGAGAAATCGATAGCGAACACGATGAACTTCCCCGCTGCCCATCAGCATATCCGCAAATCCGCCCCCAAAGTCCTGGGCGAAGCTCGCTACAATTGATTCCCTCGACTGTTGGCTATCCTCCCCACGTGTTCCTTTGGCAGATACCATCCTGTCCATTTCTGCTCTAACGCATAACTGACTCCTGTCTCTGGATCCCATGGGCTCTTTTCTTGCAAGTACTTCAGCACTGCAAAATCTGCATCGCCTTCCGCATCGTAGCCAAAGATGCTCTGCACGGTTTCTGGAGCGCCCCACAAATTCCAAGAGTGAGAATTTGGATCTGGGCCTGTGATCTTCTGATGTGAGTTGAGGTTCCTTACGTCTGCCATTGCAGAGGTCTCTTTCACGGCGCTGGAATGAACAGCATTTCGATATGCTGCCCGTTCTGGATCAGCCATGTATATGCCGCCCATGACGAAGGAAGCTTGCTGCTTTATCCAAACACGAGGCATGCGCGCTTTCTCGTAGATGTCGATTGCTTCTGGCATGGAGATTACTCCACGCACGACCTCGCCAATGACTCGACCCAGGAAAGCTCCGTCTTCCATCGAAGTGGCGGCGCCTTGCGCGAGGTGATTTACCATCGAATGAGCTGCATCGCCCATGAGTACGACATTCTTCTGCGGACTTGACCAAGATTTCAGAGGACCCGTGATCAACAACGGCCAGCGCTTCGAAGACGGCACAAGTTTCAAAATATTCAGAATCCTCGGATCCAGATCTTTATAGTACTGAATCATCTCCTTCATATCACAGTCATCCTCCAAATCCGTCACCGGCTCCTCTCGATAATGCGACATCACAGCATTCCAGTCCCGTCCGGCAGCGATCGGGTACTGAATAATATACCCCTTCTCCAGCGACCATACATCGATATCATTCCCAAACTCCCTCGCCTCTGGAACGTTTTCGTAAACATACTCGTAAGGCAGCACAGCTCGATATGCAGCATTATTCGTCGGAGCCCGTGCCACAACCTCCGGAAATAAAGTCTTTCGCACAACAGATCTCAACCCATCACTCCCAATCAACAAATCAAAAGTATACTTATTCCCCTTCTCCGTCACAACCTCAACAGGCTCCCCAGGCTCCTTCTCATATTCGATTTTGACAACCCTCTCCCCCACCAAAATCTCCACCCCATGCCTCCTCGCCGCTTCCGCTAACCCCGTATGTAAATGATGTCGATGCACCATCCACCACGGGAAACCAAACTCCCTCACCGTCTTAGGATACAACTCCGTTCTTTGGATTATTTCGCCTTTGGTGTTACGCATATTGATATTTTTGCATTGGACTAAATCGTCGCCGATGATCTTGTCTACGCCGTAACGGATCAACAGGCGGGAGACGTTGGGCGTCATTTGGATTCCGGCGCCGATTTCGCCGAGTTGGGAGGCGGCTTCGAGGATTGTGACACGAGTGTTTCGTTGTCCTTTGGCGGTGGAGGTGGAGTGGGCTATGCTGATTGAGGCGAGGAGGCCGCCGAGGCCGGCGCCTATGAGGCCGATACGGAGGGGTTTGGGAGGTTCTTGCATTTTTTGTTGGAAGTTGGAGGTGATGTTGAGAGTTGATTATATGTTCTGGCGATACGGAAATCCTTTTGAGAAAGCAAACAGCTGATGAGATGCAATGCAGAGCTTCCTGATGAGTGAGACATATGAATGCAGCCTTCCCCGCATTATCACCGGCAATTCGCATGTTATTCCTGCATTAGCTTGGAGCTGTGTTCCGAGGCTCTGGAGCTGTTTCGCGGATGCTGCACCAAAGCTCTAACAGTTCATGCTAACTTCTCGATCGAGGAAATCCGCGAACTCTCAATGCTTTCTGACTGCAAATTCTTGGGAAGGCAGAAGATGTCCACGAACCCTCTCAAGAGGCCTGATCTGCTGATCTCAAATCTGAAGCTTCATCATTCCTGATCGAAGCGATGCACATTGTGCCTAGCAGAACGCCACTGCATTCTTTGAGAACGTCAACATCAAGACCTGGACGGATATACGGCCGGGCTTGTATTGAGAAGTAGGGATATTCCCAGTGTTTCACAGCACAAAGAGGCCAGCATCTTTGAGTTTCTCCATGACGAAGCTTGGAAGATTAAGAGGGTTCTTCCCGACCAGGGAGATTACTTGACCTGGTATGGTGTTGCGTAATGAGGGAACTTCATCAGACGGCTCTCAGGACTTACAGTGGTTGAGTGGTCTCGTGCTACTGCGAAGAAGCAAGTTCGGGACAGCACAGATCTTGGTCAAAGTATAGGCTTTGGTGAGCCTTGCAGCGTTCCGACTGTATGGTTCTCGGATCGTGCGCTGGTCGTATATCAAGGAAGCAAGAGTTACACGCGAAGCGGCTCACACAGAACCAAAATTCAAGCTCAGCTTGGGAGAAACACAGCTTGCATAGTATCTTGCCTCCTCGAACAGAGGAACAAGCGAGTAACAAGACGTAAATCATGGCCAAACTAATCCTCCTTGTCCTGTGGTTGCTCGCCGGAAATGCAGCCTGCCAACAACAGCACAACTTGGCACAGTACGTTAACCCATTTATCGGCGGCGAAGGCGTCATCCCAGGTCTCGCTTACGGCGGCGGCGACATCTTTGTGGGGGCATCTCGCCCATTCAGCCTCGCCAAGGTCGGTATTGACACTTATGAGCCGAATGTCTCATTTGCATCGATCAATGGCGGCTGGACCCCTCAAGGAATCGTGACTGGTATCAGTATGATGCATGTCAGCGGAACCGGCGGAGCCCCGAAGTATGGGATCATTTCCCAGATGCCGTTAACGAAGCTGGACGAAGATGTCAATTTGCTTGACAACGCGACGTACTGGCAGAAGAGAGTCAATGGGAGTGAAAGGGCGAGTGTGGGACTCTACGGCACGACGTTGGAAAATACTGTGAAATTGGTGATTGCTAGTGGAAGGAGCAGTGGATTGCTCCAATATGAGTTTTCCACGGAGGTATCAGAGAAGCATATTCTGGTGGACGTCTCTCATGTTCTGCCAGAGTTACAGGGAAGAAATACTGGGCAGTTCTACGCTGGAGCCTCGATCATGCTAGAAGATGATGGGAGGCAGTACACTGGTTGGGGATCCTACGGGGGAGGCTTCAGCAACAGTGCTCCAGCCACGACGTACTTTTGCGGTGAGTTCGATCATACCCCGGCCCAGGCGAGGACTTTTCGGGGAAGGAACACGATGCCTGTCAAGAGGCAGCATACATTAGCGAATGAGCCGATCCCTTATCCAACCTTTCGAAACAGGAGTAGAGAGGAGTCCGGACCGTTGACGGATCGTGTTGGAGCGATCTTCTCGTGGTCGACAGAGTCTTCTCATGTCGTGAAATCGAAAGTTGGTATATCCTTCCTCTCGGTAGATCAGGCTTGTTCGAACAAGGACGAAGAAATCAAGAGCTGGCAACTGCAGGATTTGGTCGACGAGGCTGTAGAAGAGTGGAATCGCGATGTGTTCAGCAAGATACAGGTTCCAGTGGATGAGTCTCAGAAGCGGACGGATCTCGCTCTGTTGTATTCGAACATGTACTTCGCCCACCTGATGCCGTCTGATCGGCGTGGCGAGAATCCTTTATCGGAAGCAGAGCACCATTGGGATGATTTCTACACGGCGTGGTAAGTGGACCATGTGTGGGAAATGGAACGAATGCCAACGCTAATGACAATCGGTGCATGTTAGGGATATCTTCCGATGTACCACTTCACTGTACCATCTGCTTCAACCCGAGAGGTATCAGAGTATGATACGTGCACTGATCGATATCTGGAAGATTGAAGGTTACTTGCCTGACGGTCGCAGTTGGGAGTACAACGGTCTGGTCCAAGGAGGATCAAACGTCGACAACATACTTGCGGACGCATACGTGAAAAGCTTGCCCAATATCAACTGGAAAGAAGCCTACCAGGCAATGGTCAAAGACGCCGAAGTGATGCCTTTCAACGATTTCTCATATCGAGCTCAGGATGCAAGTAACGAGCACGGCCGAGGAGCGCTCGACGACTGGCTGGAACTAGGCTATGTTTCGGTCGATCATTACTCTCGCATGATATCGCGAACCATCGAGTACTCGCTCAACGATTTCAGTGTCTCCCAAGTCGCCCGGGGCATCGCCCGCGACGATATCACCAAATACCTCAACCGTAGCTCCAACTGGCAGAATATCTGGGCTCACAACCTCACTCACAGGTCCTTCACCGGCTTTCCTGCCCCTCGTCTCTCGAACGGCCAGTTCAACCTGACAGACTACAATCCCGCCAAGTGCGGCGACTGCTCCTGGAAAAGCCTCACGTACGAGGCCACGCCTTTCGAATACGCCTTCACTGTTCCACATGACATGTCAACCCTCATCGAATTCATGGGCGGGCCGTCAGAGTTTGAACGCCGCCTGGAGTACATATTCGATCCTGCCAGTGGGGAAGAAGACCTAGGAGCGAACGGCGCAGGCATCACAACAATCATGAACATTGGCAACGAACCTGGCTTTGCCACACCGTATGAGTTTCACTATATCAATAAACAGGCCAAGTCAGTCAAGTACTCTCGTCAACTCGGAAATCAATACTTCAAAAACGCCACTTATGGTATCCCGGGCAACTCTGATGCAGGTGCAATCAACAGCTGGATGATCTGGCTTATGATTGGGATGTATCCTGTTGTCACGCAGCCGGTGTATTTGATCGGAAGCCCATGGTTCAGTAATATCAACATTACTGTGAGTGGAGATAAGACGTTGAGCATAAAGGCGGAGAATTTGAATAATGCGGAGACGTACTTTGTGAAGAAGGTGAAGATCAATGGGCAAGAGTGGGAGAAGAACTGGTTCGAGCATGAAGATTTGATGGTTGAGGGCGGCGTAATAGAGTTTGAGATGGGGAGCGAGATGGTGGAGTGGGAGAAAGGGGAGGTGCCGCCTAGTCCAGGACATGTTGAGAGGAAGAGGGTGAAGTAGGCAGGAAATTTGCGTGCACGTTGTCGGATCGAGAGGCTCTTAGATGGTCGCATATGGCCCAAAGAACTCCACGTGCTAGCCACAGAATCGATGATTCTTACAACTCGTATCCCACGTTGTCCTTGGCATGCCTATGTTCAGGGCTTGCGTCACGTCTGAGCATATGCCAAGGTCCGCGGGCATCAACTCTGGCCATGGCACAATTGTGTGCTGCTTAGACTATCATACAGCTACTATAGCAAGCAGGCCCGCGGAACCGATCGCCATTTCCAGACTGCCTGTGTAGTCCGACCTTGCTGCAATCGCCACCAGCGTGTTGAGGCATGAATGGAGAAGGCCTCGCTCCTGAGCTTTCTACATCCCACCTATGAGCTGTTCCTATCCAAAACTCAAAAGCAAGTGCCAAAGATCTACGCAGAGACCCAAGGCTCGGTCTTAGCATTCATGGGAAACTATCGAAACTCAGAATGTGGCTACTGGGAAACCCTTAGGGCAGAGGACTTATATAATCTATCCTGTGGTGTTGATTCGTGCTTGATACACGTGGCATTCCCATGGCCGCGGATATACTAGACCTTGGAAGAAGACTCCGTGTGCAAGAGGGAAGATGCTATAGGCTAGCGATGGTAGAGCGGCCTGGGTGCCCGTAGGGGTCAAGAGCCATGGCAGCATAAGATCAGGCTACCTATCTTGGGTAGCGATAGAATGTAGCAATGAGACTGTTGATCTATTCATGGCAGCATTATTTCAACGAATTTGCAAGGCTCTTTGCAGGTAGTGAAGATCGTGGGCACGGGTGTGTGTCTAGCGTTGTCTGTGGAGAACATATAAAAACGGTGACCTCAATCGTTCGAGATAAGTCACGGCAGGTTCCTCATTTGAGAACAACAACAACAATAATTCTTCACAACACATCATCATGCGCTTCTTTGCTCTTCTGCTCGCCACTATCCCCGCAGCCCTCGCTGCTCCAAGTTTACAACCTCGCCAAGCCAATGAAATTGTTCCAGGCCGCTGGATCGTTCAAGTGCGAGGCACCTCCGATATACAGAGTGTGCTTGCAGCGGCCACGGATCTCCTTCGACTTGCGCAGCCTCTGGAGGCCGTCTTGCAATATGACATCAACCAGGACTACAAGGGCTTTGTCGTCGAGACCAATGAATCCCTGGTCCGGATCCTGGCCACTCTGCCTGATGTTCTGGCCTACGAGCCTGATGTCTGGATGACGGGTGCGGACGGTGCTCCTGCTGAAGACTCTTGGAAAAGACAAGCCGCATCGGAGGAATGGGCAGCAGAACCTACCGGAACATGGGGCACCCAGTCTTCACAGTCGCCAGCTGATCTGAGCAGCACAGAAGGTGGCTTTGAAGCTGCAGCGCAGCAAAACGTGTTTACGCAGTCCGGTGCTGAGTGGCATCTTGCTCGTCTATCCAATCGTCCTCCAGGCAGTACAGACTACTCATTCCATGCATCTGCTGGCCAGGGCTCAGTCGTGTATGTCATGGATTCGGTATGTGATCCCCGAGCAGAATGTTACAACTGTCGCTGATGCGTCCTGTGTCAGGGAATTGAGATCCGACAGCCTGATTTCGGAGGCCGAGCCTTTCATGGTGCAAACTTTGTGCCAGGTGAGCCCATCTGGGATGAATTTGGTCACGGAACACATGTAGCAGGTAAGTTCATAGCTAGCATATACGACGAGCTGCCTCGACTAAGCTGATATTCCACAGGCACGATCATGTCCGGTCAGTTCGGTGTCGCAAAACTGGCGGAAGCCGTCAATATCAAAGTCCTGAACAGAAACAACCAAGGACAACTTTCGTGGTTCTTAGCTGGAGTCGACTGGGCTTATCGCGATATGTTCCGCACTGGTCTCTTTGGCCTTTCTGTTCTGAATCTTTCTCTTGGTAAGCGAATATCGTTTCCGCCCTCTCAATCCGCGCTGACTAGACCCAGGTGGTCGTTCGAACGCACAGTTCAACGCCGCCGTGAACGCAGCGGGCAGAGATGGCCTAATCATCGTGGCGGCAGCAGGGAACGACAACATCGACGCGAGGCAGATCTCGCCAGCAAATGCGGAGGAAGTCTGCACAGTGGGCGGCACTAATATCAATGATGAAAGGTTTCTGCTCCAGGGCGGTGGATCGAACTTTGGGCCTGCTTTGAACGTGTTCGCTCCAGGCGAGAACATCACATCGTACCTCCATACTGGGCCCGGAGTGGCAGTACCGTGGACAGGAACGAGCTTTGCAGCACCCGCGGTGTCCGGCCTTGCAGCATACTTCGCTGTGCTTGTGAATGGGCAGTTCGATTCCAGGCGCATGTGTAATTTCATTATGGAGTTGGCTACACCTGGGATCGTTGGGCGACCAGGAGCGGGCTCGCCAAATTTGATGGCTTACAATGGCATCTTCGGCTGAGGTAGTAGGGCGCTGCCTGTAACGCAAGACAATCTCTGTAGCTGGTTGGAGAACGCCAAGTGTCATAGATCGCGGATTCTTTCAAGCAGATTGAAAGTTCTCAGTGATTCATATACCTCCTCGAGCACATCCTTTTCGAGGTAGCGCGCTCTGGGTCGTGTCTGCTTCCGGGCCATATCTCACGTCCCGGTTTCGGATGTCGCATGTCTTCCGGGTGTCGATTTAAGGCTTTTATCGATGATTTGTCTGTAGCACATTGACATATGCTTTGGAGTGAATGGGAGCAGGGGAAAGCTCATGTCAAGTCGCGGCCCACTCGCTGTGCAAACATAAAAGATGGAGGGTAAATGGTTTCCCTGCCAATAACGCGCGGGATTGGGACTAGTACTTCGCACAAATACTACTCCAGGCGCCGTGAAGTTGGAGCCACGAAATTGTGTGGCCCCAAAATGTAGACGAGGCCAGCGAGGAACATAAAACTTGTCGCCGGGACGAGCTTCGTCCAATACGAATCCCTTTTTCCATGAATCCTTCGCCAGAGACATGTTTCAATAGCGAAACTCAAGAAGAGGATGACCAAGAATTGGGAGCCATTCAATGCACCTTCCTGCTTCGATGCTTTTGCAGCGGCGGCTCTTGCCATATCTGAGAACTCGAAAAGCCATGCCGGAAGCAAGAACAGTGATTCAACGACGCCGAGGAAAACATGACCTAATGCTCCCGGTGGTGACATAGGTCTTTTGCAGAACAGCAGTGCGAAAGTGCCAAGAATTGCGTTGCTCGTGGCAAAATATACCCAACAGCGCAGGTCCATACTCAGCCCTACAGCCAGACACCATAGGAGTGCGTTCGCGAGAGATATGAATGCAAGGCTGACCGTAATTTGAGCATGCAGAGGCAAATTCTCGTGGTCCGCAAGTGATGATTGTTGAGCGGAGCTTGCGGTAAGATCGGGTTGCGCTGGTTCGGATTCTCGAGTGAAGCGGAATTTGCTAGACATCCAGCATATCACGGCATTGGCGACGCATGCTTTGACCCACATGCCATTTTCGGGCGAGAGGAACATTGCGAGTGCTGCGATTGCGGCGGCGATATTCAGTAGCAAGACACTGGGTCCAGCCAAATCTCCTGCGAAGCGCAAAGAGGAGGTCGCGGGGGTGTGATCCTCCTTCCAATCTGCGTTGGAGGATACTGGAGGCTTGGGTACGCGCGGACATAACTCAAGGACCTGTAGGACAATGCGCTGGACGGTGCTGTACAAACAGTCCAGAGGCGCGAGATGCTGCCATTGTGGTCCCGCGTAGAATCCCGTATCGATCGCTGCATTCATGCCCACGGCGAAGAGGCAGAAAAAGCCTGAGACTGAGTTCCAATCCATCATTCTGCAAGTCCGCAAGATGGTTCTGATAGGTGGCTGTGGAATTGAGAAGTATCAAGATCTCGGGTGGCAACGAATTGTTGAGTGTCATTGGATATGAGGAACGACCAGGTATCGGCGGCGTGCATCGCCGGGCTACGGCACAATTGCTGGGCATCGTCATTCTGGGTCTTTTTCATATCCTGTGGCACAGTACTGGGCCAGTGACCTCTCCATAATTTCCTGGAACACGACCTCCGCACCACCGCGAGCGTCGGGAAGCAATGAATGTGGCAGAGTGAGACAAGTGTGCAGTATTTCGCTGCCGCAGATGGAAAGAAGTCATTTGATGGTGCTCGTTGCAGTTGGCGCAGTGCTGGTCAAGTGGGAGACTGGCCATGTTGGTGTGTTGTGATAGAGTCGACGGCCCGCCGCCAAGACCTCGGGCCGTGCCTTCAACGCCACCTTTGTTGCTCCTCCTCCTCCTCCTCCTCTTCTTCCTCCGTCATCTCATTCCGATTAGCATGAAGCGATTAGCCCTACGCCAATGCTATCCATCGTGACATCTAGACGTCACTACCATCGGGCCTCGTCTTCCTAAGGCATCCGGCAGTGATGGCATTAGCTTGTCGGCTTCCAATCACTTTTATGAGATCTAGGCTCACTAGGTATAGTCTCCTAACGTGGGGTCGACAGCGATGGTCAGACCCTGGGGTCACTGCTCATGGTGCACCGACTAAGTGAAATGCGTCTCAACGGCAGGGCGTACGAATTGATAAGCATAGGACAGGTGACTGAGCGACTTGAACGCATCAGATTGATAGCGCGGCGGGAGACCGCATCTACGCTTGACATTCACCCAAGACGGCTCCGGGGCATTTCTTATGTATTTTCCGTTATGGGAAATGTAGTCAGCCTTGTCAGCGAACCTGTTTCATCTTTCGTAACGGTCTTGTATCTAGTCGCGAAAACCATGGTAGAGATTCAAAGTTAACACTGTGCGCAGGCATACATTGAGCAGCAAGACCACTTTTGCTCTGCATAATCCAATCAATTTCCAGTGGTTCCTAGTCAGAGGCCCTCAGGACACGCCGGCTTCTACGGGCACTCTCCGGATTAGGCTTTGCGAGGGAGGAATTCAATTCCGCGAAAGGGACGACTTCCACGAAGACACGATGGCTGCAATGGATACGATGACCCTCCGGGACACCGTAATCCACCTCCTCCCAAAACCACACGGTGCATTATTGTCTCCGACATGCCGGGCCTCATGAATCGTGTCCGAGGCGAGCTCGAGAGCATTGAGTACGTCCCCGAAGACTGAGTTAAGATCACGACGTTACAGAAACCTTGCGCCCACGAACCAATACTGTGACATTGTTTCTTGTCCCACGGAAAAGATGGCAGTCAACGAATAGCAACAGCTTTGCCCGGATCACTTCCTCGGGTACCCCCTTGAGATACACAGCGGTCCTGTTTCGTGTCGAGCCTGGAGAATTGCATTCTGGGAGGCGCTCATTAAAGACTTCGTACAGCTTCGCTTCATACCGAAATGTTGAGAAATATGGTAGGTTGTACTTTACTGCATGGCCATGTAAAATTGACTACAGTATACGTAAAAAGGTCGCTGTACAACGAGAAACCAACTTTGTCGAATAGGCCTGTCATCACATATGCTCTGGAAGCACACTGGACATATACTTGCTTCATCTTGCCACTCCAGCCAATTGGAATTCCTTGGTGTCCAAGTTCGCTGATCACCTTGCATATTCCACAACGGCCTAACGAGACTTATCGAAGTCTCAATATACTTGTGACAGGACCCTACTAGCACTGAATATGTCTAGCCGCTGACGTACCTCGTATTTCAAGGCTTTGGATCTGCATCGCAAGACTTGACCTTCTATTTTCCACCTAGCTTGATGCGCCAAGTCGCTCGCCATCTGTAACCGAAGCCGTTCTTGATACCAGGCCTTGGCACGATGTAACCTTCCACAGCAAAGATCACGTCTTGGTAACGATGATCACAGCTGCTATAAGTCAACGTTGTTCACGTTGCACGAATCTGCACGAGCGCTGCATCGGAAATCAACTTCCTTCCGAAGCACTTTCATCATGAGGTTCTATACAGCCATTGCCGCACTGATTGTTGGCTCTGTCTCAGCGGGAGTTGTTCGGAAACAAGAGTCTGCAAGCACAGAGACACAAGAATGGATCGTCCAAGTGAGCAGAGACGCGGCGGTCGCGGATGTTTTCGCACAGGCCAATAGCTTCTTGCGCTCCGCTCAGCCGATCACTCCAGACCGCACGTACGAGTTCGATGGTTTCCATGGTTTCTCCATCTCCACGTCAGAATCTATTCTGGAGAGTCTACAGTCGCAGGGACTCATCACCAAGTTCCATCCCAACAGCAAAATCTGGCTTGATCAAGCACCTATCGAAACACAACAAAATGCGCCTTACAATCTGGCCCGCATCAGCAGCCGCATCCCAGGCACAACAGAGTACAACTATCAAGCCGAGCCTGGCAAGGGGACTTTTATTTACATCTTCGACACTGGTGTGAATATCAACCACGAAGACTTCGAAGGCAGAGCCTATCACGGCGCCAATTTCTCTTCCGATCAGACGCCAGAGGATCTCGATGGGCACGGAACCTCAGTCGCTGGCTTAGCTGCAGGACGCAAATGGGGAGTCGCCAAAGACGCAACAATCATCAATGTCAAAGTGATCGGCAGTCTCGGCGGCACAACCGCTGACATCCTCTCCGGACTGGAATGGACGATCAATGACGCTCAATCGAAGAATCGCATCGGACGTGCAGTAGCTAATCTTTCTCTCGGCAGCTTTCGCTCAGAAATCATGAACGACGCTGTGGAAGCTATGGTCCAAGCCGGCATTTTCGTTGTTGTCGCTGCTGGAAATAGTAATGATGACGCGAGTCTTTACTCTCCTGGAACTGCTGAAGGTGCTTGTAATATTGCTTGCTCAAACGCTACAGATGGACGAGCTTTCTTCTCGAATTGGGGTTCTGATATTGACTTGTTCGCGCCTGGAGCCTCAGTTGAGTCACCGAGTCATCTTTCAAACACTGGAACACGGGTTACATCTGGTACGAGCGAGGCGGCACCACAGGTGGCAGGTCTTGGGGCGTACTTGATTGGTGTGGAAGGTCCGACTTTTGGTGGTGTGCTTTGTGATCGCATGAAGGAGTTGGCTACGAGAGATATTATTACTGATCCGAAGGGAAGCCCCAACTTGCTGGTGTACAATGGCGTAGCGTAGATTAGGCTCTGCTCATCGCAGAGCATTACTACAGCGACAACAGCACGCTTTCTGTGTTCTCCTCCGTCTGCTCGTTCCAATGTGCGTACCACGCCAAATAGTCTTCCACGCTGTCGAGGAGCTCAGAACTAAAGATACCACGCTGGAAACCATACATCCTGTCCCAATTCTCCACCGGGTGATCGTTATCGTCCTCCTGCTGACGGCGACAGTAAAGTATGAACGTCCCGTTCAAAAATTGTTCAGGCCAGCTCGACATATTGAAAGCGACACTGACATCCCATCCTTCTGTCGCCCACGTATACCCAACAGCGTTGTTGGGTTCGGATACTTCATTACCCTGGAGAGATCCTACGTCTTGCCAATTCCCGAGTGATGGAATGCAATCCTCTTGCCGTGCTCTCCGGGCGAATCAAGCAATCTGACGTTGACCTTCCTGAAGAAGTCCGGATGCTGCATTTCTCGCCAATATGGTAAACCAGCGCCGGTGACACCGCTGATGAGGGTTGCCAAGTAGGTCATGTCTTTGGGCAAGCCAGTTGGGAAGGGTTCGATATGCTCCTCGTCACTCTGAACCACGCTCCAAAGTGAAGCCCACCAACGGTCCCGTGCGCTGAGATCGACCGGATCCTGCTCAACACCGTCCAGGCAGAATACAGCGATCATATCGTCTGCTGAACCTTCTAACAAGCTTCTTGCACTTGGGTATGCGATTTGATATTCGCATTCAAAATGGTATTCTAAAGCTTCTTCGATCTGCTCATTTGAAAGGCCTGGATACAAGGCTTGCACGTCTTGTTCAGCCGCCACTATGAGGACTCGGAAAGCCAAGAGGTTTTGTTCTAACACTGTACGCCGGAAGTGCCGTAGAGCGTTATCTATACTCTGCCGACGGCTTGCAGTCAAGTCGCTGGACAGATCAATTCGCTGAAGAGTATCGCTGATCTGCTCGCTTTCAAAGCCGTCTTGCATGTTGATGGTTGATACAAGCGATCGTGCTGGTATGTGGCGTGCCAATTACGCCATCGAGAAATTGTGATATTGGTACAACCATGTATACATTTGGAGAGGTTGGAGCTATTGATTGTCCAGGCAGCAACAGATGTCGACCAGTAATAGCTGGCGCCGAGGTCTTAATCAACAGTTCGACGAATTATATCCGGATGCCGCCTCACCTCTGTTCTCATTGAACGGAAGCTGTTGGCAGAAGGTCGTTGCTCTCAAGATTCCCTCCGAGGCAGAAACTTTTCTGATTTTCAATTTTTTTGCAGCGAGATACATCTCCTCCCGAGACAAGATATGTCGTTGGCTCTGTTTAGTGAAGGAATTCGATGCCACGCGACCATCCCAGAACAGATTTGACTTGTTCCCGAGTTCCACCGCGTACATCTGCACAAGTTTCTGCGAAGGAAGCGTCTAGTACACAGGCATCTTGAAAGCTGTGAACTCATTACGAAGGTGCGCTCAATCCATGGCTGCACCTTGCTTCGAAAGGGTTTGAAGATAGAGATAGTGGAGAATGACTTACTCAGCTGACCCCGCCTCGATTCTTGGCCTTTCATGCCAGCCAGATGGATCTCCTTCGTTCATCAAGAATTAACGAGGAGCCATGAGCACATATGAGGACGTGCCGGTCAAGGGCCGCCAGATACGCGTACTGGAGCTTGCACCAGGCGAGGCCACAGATGGATTGGCCGGTGAGCTCAAGGTTGCCCCACTGGACACCAACGTCTGCTACGAAGCCATCTCGTACGTGTGGGGCTCGAACGTCCTCCCTAGCACCATTGAGTTGCCAAGTGGGCAGCTTCAAATCACGATCTCGGTTGACAGAGCGTTGCGGCGGTTCCGAGATCGGACAGGGACGCGACGCCTTTAGGCGGACAGCATCTGCATCAACCAGACAGACGACGACGAGAAGAGCCGCCAGGTGGCACTGATGGGGGACATCTATCGACAGGCAAGCAAGGTGTTGATCTGGGTCGGTGAGGCCGACGAAGGCTGCGATATGAGCGGGCTCGCATTCTGGATGATGAAGTTCCTCAGCAGCTTCGCCGTAGAGAATCGACTCCACGTCACCAATGTCCAAGGACCGGACGAGGTCTTTGACCCTCAGTGTATCACGAAGCTGCAAAGTGCCTTCTCTGGAGCGTTGCGCGAACTCCGGCAAAGAAGCCATGCGGAGGCCCCGTTGCACCAGAATCGGTGGCATCCGAAAATCGACCAGATTCCGCTGAAGCTCAGAGGACTGCTTTTGGGCTGTGTCGGGACAGGTAGAGCACACAAGCCCGGGAGATCAGTTGACGTTGGCGGCGTTGTATCGCAGCCATGTAACTTGACCTGCCCGTGCCAATGTGTGTCGACCTCTATCACGGCAGACGACGAAACATGCTTTCTGTTGGCCCTGGATTCGTTGATCGCACTGTTCGCCCGGCCATGGTTTGGACGGATATGGGTCTTGCAAGAAGCTGTTCTGGCACGGGAGGCAGCATTTCATTGCGGCAGCCACGAAATCCCGCTGGACAGTGTATTCAATGCCGCGTTGACGATGGAACACGCGCTGGACTGGAGGTACATCGCGGAGTATCCACGTATGCGTGCTGTCCGCCAAGCGACCTTGTTTTCGAACGTGGTTTATGGTGGCGCAAGACCGGATGCTGGCGGTGGTCTTCCAACAATTCTCGAGGCTACCCGGAATTTCGACAGCACGGAACCGAGAGATCGGATCTATGGCATCCTTTCGATGGTCAACGACAGTACCGTGGGAACCGTGGCCTTGCTCCCCGATTACAGAACACCAATGGCGAAACTGTGGGTCAGTGTTTCTGCGAGCTACCTGACAAGCAAGCCTGCTCTCGGCGCGAGGCCGTATGAGGTCCTGTGCTTGGCTAGACTTTCCGGACGTTTAAGACCGACAAATCGACCGTCTTGGGCTGCCGACTTCAATCATCTGTCCAAGGAAGGGCGAGTTTCATGGGAACGCAAAAGCGCCTTCTCGTCAGTCCAAGTCAGCCAATGGCAGGACCCCTTCACGGGCGTGTTTTATATGCACGACGCTCGCTCGTACTGCGCAAGTCGCACTTCGGAGCTCGTGGTAACATATGATGATGCTCGATGGTGGCGATTGGGCCTCCTCGGGGTCGCCGTGACCAGCATCGCTCACTGTCTTCCAGACTCGCAGTTCCCCGCGCATCCGCGCGAGCAGCTTCTCCAAGAACAATTAGGGCGTCTCTCCCCGGAAGAGGCGGCCGAGTACGCGGAAACACAGCTGTTTCCATGGTACATTCGGTGTCTCCGGTTTGCCTTCGGTGATCAAGCCAACTACGCGTCGTGGAAACCTTTCGTCAGCATGGTCATGCGGGCAGAGAGTCGTATTCCATGGATCCCCGACAAAGAGGGCAGTATTGACGAATCTCGAAGTGATAAGTACATCGATTGTCTGAGAGCTGCCGCAGACCGGGCTGTCGCATCGAAGTCCAGTCAGGAAGACATTGAAGTGGACGCGCCGCAGATGCTCACCGATCTTATTACGTTCTGCTACCGTGCTCCTCACAGCCACGACCTTGACCTGGACAGGGTCATGGCAACGACGATGGACAAACGGATCGCATTTGTCCCTTCCGAGAGCCGTGGTGGAGATATGATCTTCTTGTTCTCTGGCGTCCCTGTCCCGCTTGTGCTGCGACCTACAAGTCACCCCAACACCTTTGAATTGGTAGGCGATGCATATGTCGAAGGGTCGATGTTCGGGCGATGTTGGCCAGAGAACACCTTGAAGATGAAAGTTGCGTTTCTTGTATAAGAGGCTAGAAAAATCAGACGACGACCATCTTCATCACATTATGTACAGCATGACGCGCCACGCTGCTGGAAGCAATATACGAATGCTGATACACCTGGGACCTGTATATGCCATTGCCTACCTCGCGCTATACCTGCCACCTAGCAACAAGCAGTCGCCACAAGATCTGAACTGGAGGCAGGGATACATCTGGAAGATTTGCATCTACTAATTATCTAGGCAGCAACAGAAATCGACTAGCAATGGCTGGCGTCGAGGTCTCGACTAATATGTCCACCAATTATATCTCGATGCCAATACCCACTGATACAACGGACCAGAAGCTATTGACAGTAGGTCGTTGTTCGTCGTCAATATCTCTTGTAAGGAATCTTGCTTCGTATTCGGCTCAATATTAGAGAGTTTGGGATCTTTTCAGGGCACAATGGATCCTTGACGCTGTCTCCAAAGCAGTCCAAGAGACACCAATTCAGCTGAGGCCAGACACAACGGCGGGAAGCGATCTGATCGTTCTGAGAAAGAACTGTTTATCCCGTCTCAAAAATGTCCCTCTGTACTAACGCTTCATTTTGCGTGCATGCTGTCGTGTGGACAATCTAGTAAACAGGCATCTTGAATGCTGAGAACTCATAAGTCCAGCTCTCAATGCTTGCAGCATCAGTGACACAATCAAAAGTGCTGCTGTTACCACTCCACAAAGGACGAGTCGGCCACTGACAAAGCTCCTGGACTTCTCTTTCGTATGTGCCAGAAGCAACGGTGGCATTGAGGCGGGTGGGCTTGATGCCGTTCTCCACCCAATCGATCATCGTCTGCATATTGTCTTGCGGGTATGGGCCAGGCTGCAGGGTGTTCGCGCTGCAGTGAGCAGCGCCAGGGATCAAGTAGAATTGATACCAGTCTGAAAGAGCTTCTTGAGCCTCGGCGTCCGTCAAGTTCGCATACATGATATTACGAACGAATTGCCAGTAGTGGACCGAAGACGCAGCCGGAACGGAGTTATCGGACTCGCCGTGGTAGTGAAGTAGCTTTCCGCCGGCTTGTTGGAAAGGTGTAAGGTCTGGGAGAGTGGTTTGTAGGCTATCGACGTATCTGTTCAGGCCGATGTCCATCCATTCGACAAGAGTATCGTATGTGACACCCTCAAGATTGGACAGATTATCGACGTCCAGCAACTGAATGAACTTGGTCACCCACGAGCCGCCAGTGGAAGGAATGTTCAGAGTCCATGAGTCAGTAGTGTTGTCGTACGTCGGCTCGGCGTCGCCTAGGTCGGATCCAATTTGCCAAGAAAGGTAGGCTTGCTCGCCAGCGGAGTTGTGCAGACCGTCGTAGACTCCTTGTGCGACTGCAACATCTTGTGCAGTGACTGTGCCGTTCTGCTCTGGCGTACTGGCCGTCTGGCTGCCAGCCATCTGTCGCTTTGCCATCCTCCTGCCAAAGCCGAATCCCAGAGAAGAACTGGTCGTGGCTGCGCAATAGTAGCTTTCGCCGATTAGTGAGCTCAAGTTGAAGTTCAGCTTGCAGAGATCCGTTCGAGAAATTACTCCATCAGTTCGTCCATCCAGAGGGTCGCATGCGGCGATGGTGGCGTTGACGATCTTCTGAAGAGCACAAGGCGGAGGGTAATAGCCCATTGTGTGCTCGATAGTGGCTGGAACGATGTGATTGATCTGCTGGTGCGAGAATCGGAATGCCGGTGCACCAGTGATCGCGCCATCGTATTCGTCGCCCCATCGCTGGACTTGACTCATACCCTCGCGTCCTCCATCCGAGCAACCCTCGTAGTATGTGTAGACTTTGTCGTCCTCATCCATTCCATAGAACCCTTTCGTAATGTATTTCCCGACTTTAGTCATCTCGCCTAGCGCGGTGTATCCGAAAGCATATGTGGCATCCCAATTGATCGACCCATTGCCATAGAGGACGACCTCATCGAACGAGTAGTTGAATGCATCATAGCCCGCGTCTGTTGCGCCACCGACCGCACCGTATGTGAGGCCACCAGTAGCATCGCTCGACAGACTGTAGCCACCACCACCAGCGACATAGAAACGGTTCTTGAAGTCAGACGGCTGTGGGAAAGCGTACTTCACAACCACTTTGTCGTCTTTGCCAGTGTGAGCGTAAGTCACCGTGACATTGCAATACGTGAAAGTCTCTGTGCTGCTGCTGCTACTTCCGCCTGCCTGTCGTTTCATCATGCCACCGCCGGTTGTGGCTTTGTATACCGCGCTGGCTGTTACCGCACTTGGAACCAGATCGATGCCAAGTAGAGTGCCGTTCGATGGAAGGAGGGCCTGGACGTTGGCGACTGTGCAGACATCGGCGAGCGAAGTGCCATTCGTTGCTCGAGTAGTTAGTGGAGATGCTTCCGTCGCTGCGACAAGCCCAGAGACAAAGGCGAAACCTGCGTTGGACCGCATAATTGAGATGATCGGAGAAGGGAGAGGGGGCGTTGACGTTGTCCTCTTCCCGAACCGCCAGGAGCTGTCTCTGGGATCATATAAAATGCCAGGCCATCATATTTCGGCGATTTCTTGGTGAAGCCCAAAGAGGCTTGTGCAGTAGCATCAAGGGAGCCGCGCAATTCAAGACTACCAAGCCGCAGACTAGCTTCTGCTCACGCGTGGTGCTGTGACAGGGCATGTCGTCGCATTCGTGGCTGGTGTCCATCAGATAAGATGGGAAATAGTCGATCGATGTTTTGGCTTTGTTGCGTCGGAAAAGTGGTCGTGTCGGCCGAGATCTCGGAGCAACGTAGCCTGGCGTGGCTGCACGACTTTGCGCTCATAATTTTCTCTTTTGGAACATGTCCGCGTACAGCGTCCGCTCTCGGAGTGTAGCATATTGGCGCCACACCTCAAGGTCTTGTGTCTAAAGCGGAGTACCTACGTGGTTTCTCGACGGCATGGTTTGATCTTCACGCTGTCTTTGGCCGAGATGACGGACAGCAACCCTGTACTGCTGTGGAGCGCTCCGATTGGAGTGAACGAATTACCACAATCAGTAGTAGTCATGTTTTGTGTAGTCAGCGCATGTCAGCCGACATGTCCGGCATGTTCGGATTTAAACCGAGTTTGAGCCTCGAGGTCTGCGAGTGCTGGACTGTAGGCCATGAGGGCCAGGCCTGGAAATTTTGGACTGTGCAGCCGGAGATCTGGTTGTCTTGACCGGTGGCGGAGTGTCAGTCCGAATTGGGCTCAGAGGCTGCGCAGTCCGGCGACGTAATGCGTTTCAAGCAGCCGATCGCAGCTAGTCCTGGGAAGATGCCATAGCATGCGAGCACCGAACAGCAGTCTACCGACCAGACGGCCCCGGTCAACTGAAAACGTACGACGACATGGAGAATGTATGGCTCTGAACTGCTGAGTTGACGAAAATTTGTCTTTAACGTAAGTCGTCAAGCCAAGAGGAGGAAGCTTGCTTGGCATGCTCAGATGGACATTCTTGGCGGAGAGTACTGCAGTAGTGGCAGGGGATTGCAACGAAAGTCGTCTTGAATTGAGATATTGGACTACATCTTCCGGCACGAGAAATGCGACTGGTACATCGGGCCCTGGATAGTGATGTCAATTGGCTATACTGCCAGCTTGCTTGCAGGGAAGGAGTCCACGAGTGATCGAAACATTACAGCTTCTCTGATGGTCCAAAAAGATTTGATATACTATGCATTATCGAATCCGCTCGCGATAGCCGCGTTTGTCCCCACTCCTTTGAAAATGCAAATGATTGATTTTCGATCTTTCGATGGCTCGCACAACGATCAAGACTCGTTCCAAGCTTCAATTATCTGGGACCCAGTCTGTCCAGATCTGTTTCATTGTTGATCTTGGCGTACGATGAGAGATCCTTCGCGGTATTGAGGTGAAAGTCGATGCCAAAGACGACCAATGATATCGGAACTTGTCCTTCAGATTACCTGGATAAGTCGACTTGAAGTCATGCGCTTCGTTCGATACGAGTCCAGATTCAACATTCTCCGTTCGGGCTATGCAACCAAACAAGTGGCCTCTTTCGACAGTGATCTTGAGAGCTGAGAGCCTTAGGAGTTAGAACACTGCAGATCGGCCGAAACGGGCTTCGGTAACGTATGTGCGACACTCGCTTCATCGGCGCGAAGTCCGAAACCCGGTGGTAAAGATTGGGGGATCTCGCTTGTTTGGTGGTACAGAGACACTCGATTGACGCGGAGAAGGTAACACGGTTGGCGAACATTGCATCCTTCGAATTTGTGTCGTGTGGTTGCTTTGTCGCTGCACATTTGCAGCCCAGCAACTACGATCTTCTAGCATCCTGCCACTAGCTTCCACATCACAATGGGCTTCATCTACTCTCAGTTACTGGCAAAGTTGCCCTACCCAGAACAGCCTCAAACTGGAAGAACCGTGATCATCACAGGCTCCAATACTGGACTCGGCAAAGAGGCAGCGAAGCATTTCGCTCGTCTTGGTGCCGGCAGACTCATTCTCGCCGTGCGATCCATCTCCAAAGGTGAAGCTGCCAAAGCCGACATCGAGACAGCAACGAAATGTGGCAAAGATGTCATCGAAGTATGGGAGCTGGACATGACCACTTTCGATAGCGTGAAGCAATTTGGCAAACGGGTCAATGAGACTCTCGACCGGCTCGACGTCTTCATCGCAAATGCTGGAGTAGTACGGAAAGAATATCACCTCGCGGAAGGGCTCGAAGAATCCATTACCGTAAACTACATTTCGACATTTTTGCTGGCGGGCTTGGTCCTCCCCAAAATGAAGGAGACCGCCAATCTCTTTTCCATCCGACCTACGCTTGCCATAACCAGCTCTGGTGCTCACGCGCATAGCTCATTCCCGCAGAAAGATCTGGCACCGGAAGGCAAGCTCATCGAGACAATCAGCGATCGGGAAACGTGCACCAAGTACTGGGATCAACAATACCCACTCAGCAAAATGCTGGAGATCTTCGCCGTCCGCAGCATCGGAAAGCAATCGCCACAGCAGGTCTTTCCCGTGACCATAAATGCTGTAGATCCAGGGTTCTGTCATTCCGAGTTGGCGAGGGAACAATCGTCTTGGGTCTTTTCAATCATGAAGACGGTCCTGGCGAGGAGTACGGAGCAGGGCAGTCGAACGCTGTTTCATGGCGGCAACGGCGATCGGCATACACACGGGAGATATTTGAGCGACTGCGTTGTTGCGGAGCCTGCTGATGTGGTCACGAAGAATGGCGATGTGCAAGACAAGTTGTGGAATGAGCTGAGCGAAAAGTTGGATAAGATCTCACCCGGCGTGATGGAGAACTTCAAGGCATAGCCAATGCGAAGATTGACGAAGATATCGTGCTTGTTATACAATTCTCAGCAACTCGACGCAAATTGTGCATTGTTGGAAAATTAATTATTGACGTAAGAGGATCACCCGTCCAGTAACACTTCGTTGCTGCTGGCAGCGATGACCGCTCTCTATCCTATTAGAAATCATATCTAAAATCTAATTGCCCTTCTTTGCCGCCAGGATCAGACTAACCGGAAAAGTGACTTTCCGTTTCCCTCCCATCACATTCTTCAACTCTGACAGCATAGCTTCAATGTCCGAATAGCGCTCTCCAGCCTTCTCACGATAATTGGGATACACAGAGCGGAGGTAATTAGCAATATCTTCCACATCCCACTCATGCTGCCAGTACTGCGAATCATTCTTCTCGAACGTAGTTTCTCCCTCTCCTCTACGATCGACCCTTTGCAGCTCGAAATCGTAGCCCGAGCGACTGTTGAAGAGCAAGTCCACATTGCTGTTCCACTTATGACGCTGCACAGACTCCCACTCCTGCGGATCAAACCCGATGTTGTCCATCCAGCTTCCCATCGTTTCTGCAGCCCGAAGATGGAACGCCTCAGCCGGAGATCCGATGAAAGGAAGCAGGAATGTGCAGATTCGGGTGGAAATGCAGTCGTACAAATCGTTCAATTCTGCTCGGTTTTCACCGTCTGCGAACAGCGGTCTTCCGTAAAAGTAGATAGCAAGCGTACCGGAAGGACGCAATAGGGTGCGAAACGCTTCGAGACTTTTGACTCGGTCCAAGAGCGGCATGCACTCGCTGACGACGACCAGATCTGTCTTGCCGTTGCCGACTTCTTCAGGCACAACCCCGCTATTCAGTTGCTCTGCTGGACTTTGAACGAATGTCATGCGCGAGAGCGTAGGCTCTGGAATGAGTGTTGGAGCTGCGGCGAGGGCTTTGGCGTTCACATCGGACCCAACGACGCGGATATAGTAGTTTGCAAGGCGTGTGGCAATGTTTCCTGGGCCAGTGCCAACATCGTGGGCGATTCCGCGGCCAGTGTTGCCGTGGCTGTCATGGTATTCATTGATCAGCTGAAAGAAGTCTTCGCTAGGCGAAGGTCGAGAAGAAATGTAATCGTGCCAGAACTTGGTATCTGTGTCGGTTGTAGCGAAGGGAGCGTCCGCCTTGGGGG
>JAASLG010000403.1:0-19698 GCA_013365235.1 Cercospora sesami | reverse complement strand
TGACGATTTCAGCTCCTGCATTTCGTCAGATACGAACGACTGCATGCGCCCAGATAATGCAGCGATCAGACACTCCTGCTGCGCACGATGTGCCTCTATGCGCTCTTCGATGCCCATCGTTGCAGTGGACACCTGATCTTGGGAGTCTGCCCATCGGGTTCGGTTCACATCCTGGAGATCAGACCGTCTTCGAAGTTTCGAGTGCAGCTTATCAACATGGTTCGTGGTTGTTTCCAGTGTTCCCAAAAGATCTCCACCAACCTCAGCCAGTTTCTCCTCGGTCTCTTGGTGTGCTTTTCGGAGCATCTCCTCTTCAGCCAGAACGGTCTTTGTGTGCTCCAGTACAAGCTCAGTCTTAGCGAGCACGCCCTTCGTGCTGTCCAGAGTCGTCTTGGTCTCCTCATTGCTCTTCTTCAAAGTTTGGAAGTTACTGGTAAGTAAGAATAGCTCGTTAACTTTATTGCGCAGATTGACTTCCATAGTCTCGATTTTGTCGCGTTGCTCTTCGCTCAAAATTCTCCGCGACTCTGACTCGGTCGTAATGTCCTCGTACGCTTCGGCGGTGAGGTAGACACCGTTCCGCTGTCTTGTGGCTATGAGCTCCGACTTCAGCTTCTCGATCTCAGAAGTCCACTCCCTAAGCAGCGTCTTCTTCGACATCATTTGGTTGACTTGTGGTTTGTTGCGAATATTCTTTGCGCGGAAAGCATAGTCCAGAGTGCTGATCGTCTCCTCAAGATTGCTCTTTGCTGGGGACAAAGTCGCAATGATGCAGGTCTTGGTCTTGCCACCGAGAGAGTCTTGTAGTAGACGCGTGAGCTTCGACTCTCGATATGGAATATGGCTGCTCTTGTCGACCAGCGCGTTGATGACACGCCCCAATGTGAGCAGAGACTTGTTGATCAAGCCAGCCTCGGCTGCGCGCTTGTTTTCTGCACCAGAACGCTGAATGTTTTCGGATCCAGCCAAGTCCACCAGATTCAGCTTTCCAGAGCACACGAAGTCTTCTCCAGTATCGGACGTGCGCTTCTGGTATACTGTAATTGTAAACACGGTATGAGAACGCGACGACAGATCGTTGCACTTTGTTGCTGCGACTTGTCTCTTGTGGCTACCATCTCGCAGCAATTTAATGCCTTTCGAGGCAGTCTTGATGTGTGTCTCCTCCATACCCTGTACCATGGTTGTAGTCCTCCCATTCTTGTTGGCTTCATCGAATATCTTAAGCTTTGTGTGGTCGTCGGCTGCAAGCAGATCGCGCAATTCCTCATTGTATAGTTCAATGAACGAGCATTTCACGCTGTGCTCAACCTTCTCCGATTCGTCGCCCAGTTTCGCGAATAATGTATGCAGTACTCGTGGGATGATACCGGCTGCTTCAGGTATAGGAAGAGTGTCGCTGATGTCCCCCGACATGGTATATGTTTTGCCCGTGCCTGTCTGTCCATATGCGAAAATCGTGCAATTGAAGCCATTAAGCACTTCGTCCAGAATGGGAGCCACCACCTCCTCAAACACCATGCCCTGGTCAGAGGCGGGCGAAAACACCTTGTCGAACTGGTATGCCTTATTGCTCAACGCGCTTGGTCCCATCGACAATTCCACTTTCTTGCCCTTGATGCCATCGGTCGATACCACGACGCCGCTGTTCTCCTTGACTTCCCTGTCATTCCTCCCTCGACACCGTACCACCACATTGATGTTCGTCTCTTCTCCAGACTCGGGTTCAGGTCCAGCAGGCGCTTTTCGTTTTGGGGTCCTATTCCGCGACGACGCGATACTCTCTGCTGGCGATATCCGGCCGTTCATGATGGGTGTCGCTGTCGCAGCTCGGTTCACGCCCGGGCGACCGAGTCCTGGGCGCATGGTGGGCACTTTGCGCGTCTGGCCCGCCCCTCTGCCAGAGCCAAAAGATGCCATTGCTGGCGCTGCTGTGTGTGTTGATATGGCGACTGATAACGGGCTTGGGTGTGACAGGCGCATATGCAGCCCATCCTGGTTTGTTTATTTACTTCGAGGAAGCTCCGACCGACCGGCTGTCCCTGCGTCGGCACTTCGTTAAGCCGCGCTGCGTCATCGCCCTCGCCATGCTGCACGAGCTCGTCCAGGCACCTCCACCACCAGCGTGTCCTTTCTCTCAACCATACTGTTGACAGACTGCTGGGGTCCTGGACACTGAAGCAGAAGCACCAGTGAGCTGAATCGAAAGTGCCACTCCATCCTGCAACTCCTCCACCACGCCGATCGACGCTGCCCGCCATGGCTTCCACATGACCTGGGTCCCGCCGCAGGCATGTGGTCGCAACAGCATGACCGCCTTTCACTGCTCCGACGACCCTTTACCCTCCAGCCAGCATAGACCTCACTTCTCACCGTAGACGTCTGCACGGATGGCGAGCGACACCATCTCCGTTGTGCCTGGGCATAGCCTGGGCTTCATGGCTCTCGGCTCCTCTCTCCACGAGGTCCTCTCCACGCTCAAAGACGACATTGCGCGCTACCCCAAAATCGACCTGTCTTTCTCTCAATTGGCACCTCTCCTCACCCCGATCGTGGTTTCTCTGCCTGAGAATGGCCTCCGTCTTCGGTTTGACGGCTGCGACCAGCGTTTACGCCTGATCGAGGTCATGGATTTTGACAAAGCAAGAGTGGCTTACAAGGGCAGTGAACTGGTGAAAGAAGGCTCGATGGCCACCTTCAAGCGTATCTACCAGCTCTTTGGTGCTTCGTATCCGGGTGAATATCTACCACCCAGGACCGGCAAAGCTGGGACATATACTCTCTCGTGGCCAGGTGTTGCCTTCACATTTCCGTTGCAGCACTCCGCATGGGCGCCAGATAAGGACCATGTCTCTCTACTTGGCTCGCATGCTGCCTCATCTGCAACGTTCATGGCCGTGTTCGAGGGCAACAGCTGGCCCGAAGCACGGGAGACGCTGTTTGTGAAGCCGCCTGAGGGGCCGCGAACAAGTGCCATCGTTTCCCAACCACGCGACATGTTGCCTGCCGAGGTTGAAGCTGCTGTAATTAGTGGTGCTGGAAACATCGAGCTGCTAAGACGTGCTCCGGCGTCTTCTTTCGACATCACGTTGGGCCGCACAACACCGCAAGACCTTCTCACTGAACTTGGTCCACCAGACGGTTATCATAAGCGGGATATGCAACCGGCGATCGAACCGTCTGCACACCCAAGACCACGCAGTACATCGCGAACGAATGGAAGAGCTCATCCAACTCCGCCATCCAGCTATTCCTCGACTGGCACTGACACGTACGACACAGACTTCGACTCAGGCGATACCGAGGACGATGCAGCAGATCGAGCTGGTAGAGAGACCTTTTGGAGCTACTTCAGACACGGTGTGGACATTCTGGTAGGACCTTACGATGACCAAGTCTCGTTCCCGGAGGAGCTGTCCCACTTGCCACGAACACCACTGTCGTCAAGTCCACACCTGGTAGTTCTGAAGGTCGTCATGCACGGCAACATTCCCGGCTCATATGCCTTTAACCGGCATCGAAGACTACGGTGGCAACTATCACTCCGAGGAGCCAGCAGCGTTCTCACATCCGAGCACACATTCGAAGAAATTCAGCCGGATCTCATGCAAGCATTTCGAGGTGTCTGGCCTGAGTCAGAAATGGGAAGAGGCAAAGTCATCAACCGGACGTGGGGCGGTTCACCTAGCGATAGCAGTTTCTTCTTGCCTGATACCGATACGGATTTGGTGGAAGGTACTGGAAGTGAGAGCTTCATTGATAACAGCAAGCTGCATAACTTCCCCGGCCTGACCTTCGAGGTGTTGAGCAACGGTGCTATTAGTGCTCTAACCGTATCTTGATGAGTGACAGGTCCGCAGTAGGTCTTTCGATCAGGACCTGCTTTAGAGGAGAGTATATATGTTGGGAAGTGGTCTGCGTACATCTTGTACGTCTCATAGCGGACGCATAGCTATGCTACTATGTACCAACCCGAACACATCTTCTTTGCACTTGCAAATTTGATGTGAAAGTTTCTATTAGAAGTTCCATTAAATTAAGCTTATGTCTCTGTGATATCGGCACAGCTTCGCTGCAAATTGAGCCGCTGAGCTGTTACCTGGGCACGTTTAGCAGTCACTTGGCTACTTTCTGATCCACGCGCGTAGCAGACTTGCTGGTGATCTTTCAAACAGTTTCTACCCAGCCTTGCGTGGCGTGCTGTTTTTCGGCCGCTTGACTCCCGTATCATGTGTCCTTCCATCCAATTCTGATTGGTTCTCGACCTTCACCGTCGCGATCGAAACGACTACGTTGCAGGAGTGCCACACATGGGTTAGAATCTCCCTCACCATGTGGAACTAGCCAAGCTGAAGAGATCCCATTAAGCCGTCTTACTCCCTGCATCTTTCAACGCATACCGAATCTTTGCAATCTCCTCATATCCTGAGAACATCCCATGAGGCCCTCCAGCTCCTTTCAAGATATACGGCAAAGTTTCCACATACAATTCATGACTCGCTGCGTATGGGTTACAGGCCTTACATTCCAACTGCACCTCATATTTCGTGGCCAAAGTCTTCCCTTGGAATTCCGCTTTCGGCATCAACGTATCGCAAAATTGTACCCATGGCCACAATTTCTTCCACTCATGACGATGTAATTGCTTCGTTACTCTGACTTGTATGTCGAACTTTGTGGTTGGAGTGACGAGGCAGCGTTCGAGAACTTGTATTGATTCTGCAAAGTTGAAGTTTTGGAGTTGCCAGATGATTTTGTGGGGAGCGAAGCGCTTTGTTGACGGGTCACTATTTGAGAATAATGGGAAACTCCCGAGGAAGACTGGGCCGAACTCTGATCGAAGTTGTCGGTTGACTTGTGCTAGAGCGTGGTCGACAATTTTTCCATTTCGGATAACTACTTGTTCGGTGTCTGAGGCTATGGTGTCGTATATCATGTTGCGCAATTCGCCCGGCAAATTCAGGAAGGGAGAAAGTGCCGACGTTCGTGGTGTATAAAGTGCTTGATCTGCCATTTCTCTCCGCGGTCTGATTTCTGTCGAGATATCGTGACTTGTCGCGCTTTATGGCAGAGTGGAGGGAGACGTTCCGTTCTTGGGCACGTTCTAGGGAGAAAGAGACAGGAACGTGCATGCCGGCCGCCAGCTGAGATAAATACGGTGGCCTGGCAGAGCGCACAGAGCACGATTGCGTATTTTCCCTACAGAATGCAGTACGTCACGTTAGTATTCTACGCTTACTTCGTCATGGGTAGCGAAGCCGATTAGTAGAATGTAGCCAGACGGGTAGTTTATCTGGTGGCTGCGGGTGCCTCGGAAATAGGGCCTGTTGACAGAGTCACGATTGGTGCTGAGCGACGAGGCGAAGATACGCCCTCAGAGAAGGGATGAGACATTTCGCAGAATAACTGCGTCTGAGACCAGCTTGAGGGTGGTCTGTGTGTTGTTTCCCCACGCCAGCTCGTTCACTAGTCTGGCTCATGTCCCAGTGGGATCTGGTAACGCTGTCGGTGAAATGCCATCGATGAAATTCAGAGAAGCAATATGCTTCACTTTGTAGGTGTGCATGACGATCGCTGTTGAGGAAGGCAAGATCGAGGAAGAGCTACGGACCGAGCCTTGGCTCATATCCCGAACGAAGCACGTCAGACGGACGGCCAATGCGATCTCGGCGACAGCTCCAAAGCTGTTGGAAAGATGACTCTCGCTGCTGTTGTTGACAATGCAGCAGGCACTTTCGAAATTCTCCCGCTCTACTCCTGCTCGCCACCTGACTGAGAGTCTCACCAGATCGCAATCCCGCCCCCGACTGCTGTCCCACTCTCGCACATTCGCAGCAACAGCCATGGTCAAAGGCGATCCATTCAAGCCCGCGAGTCGGGTTGCGGGCACGAGGCAGGATGTCTGGAGTATCGTCAACGAGGCGGCAGGACAATCAGAAAAGCCAGTAGTCAACATGGGACAAGGCTTCTTCGGGTACAATCCTCCCAAGTTCTGTCTCGATGCTGCGAAGGAAGCATTGGACAAGGTCGAATGCAACCAGTACTCTCCCACCGCAGGACGACCACGACTACGAAAAGCAATCGCTGACGCCTACTCACCCTACTTTGGACGCCAACTGGATCCAATGAAAGAAGTCACAATCACGACTGGAGCGAACGAGGGCATGCTGTCGGCATTCATGGGTTTCCTCGAGCCTGGGGACGAAGCGATTGTGTTTGAGCCTTACTTCGATCAATATATCTCCAACATTGAGATGCCAGGTGGAAAGGTTGTCTATGTGCCTCTGCATCCACCAAAGGATGGCGCTACGAAGAGCACGAGTGCGGGTGAGTGGACGTTGGACGTCAAGGAATTTGAAGCGGCGATCACGGATCGAACAAGAATGGTGGTTATCAATACTCCGCACAATCCAATCGGCAAGGTCTTTAGTAAGGAAGAGTTGCAGGCTATTGGGGATATCTGCGTAAAGCACAACATCATAATTCTTTCTGATGAAGTGTACGATGCGCTGTACTATGTGCCCTTCACTCGAATGGCCACACTGTCGCCAGAGATTGCAAAATTGACGTTGACTGTCGGCTCAGCAGGCAAGCTCTTCTACGCAACAGGATGGCGTGTGGGTTACCTCATTGGACCAGAGCATTTGATCAAGTACGTCTCGGCAGCACATACCCGAATCTGCTACAGCAGTGTCAGTCCGCTCCAGGAAGCTACAGCTGCCGCATTTGAGCAAGCAAACGAGCACAATTTCTGGGAGGAGAGCAAGAAGGAAATGAAGAGCAAAGTGGATCGCTTGACGGAAGTCTTCAAAGAGCTTGATTTGCCATATTCTGATCCAGAAGGAGGATACTTTGTGCTGGTCAACCTTAGCAAGGTTAAGCTGCCCGAAGACTATGACTTCCCGCCGCATGTTGCGAACCGCCCTCGAGATTTCAAGCTGTGCTGGTTTCTTATCAAAGAGCTTGGGGTAGCGGCTATTCCGCCGACTGAGTTCTTCACTGATGCGAACGCTCATATTGTGGAGGACTGGTTGCGGTTCGCGGTCTGCAAGAACGACGATGTGCTCGAGCAGGCGAAGGAGCGTCTTCGAGGCTTGAAGAAGTACATCCAATAGAGACACAGTCGCTCATCCTCGCGGATAAGATGTGAACCGTTTGGCGTGCGGAAGCGTCGTGAGTCACTCCTGTTGCGCTGAGCGCAGATCATTTTGCTGCATTCCAGCAGAAATCTCGTAGCGATAGCCAGAAGACTACTCTGACCCCGATGCTGAGTGATCGACCGCTGCAGTGTCAGTGCGCATAATGCCTGAAAGCAAGCCATCCCGCTTGAAAACAACCGTAACCACACTCTGCCCTGTTCTGCCACCAAATTGGAATGTAGGATACTTCGCCTCATCGTGATACCGCAAACCACTGTCATCCGTAACCAGCCACGAAATCAGCTCCTCCTTCGTCCAATTACACGACGTGACGAAAAGGTAATCGCCCGGCTTGATCAACTTCACCACCCGTTCCCTGTAGACCTCACAGGGGTGCGGCTCGCCATCCGTTCTCGGCATCAGTGAAATCGCATCGAAAGTTCCTTTGTCCAGCACGACATCAAACCCATCCCGTAGCCACTCCTCCTCAGGCTCCTCCGCCAACAAATCCCACTGCTTGAACTCCACTTTCCCATACCCCTGCTCATCTTCCTCGCTCTCCAACTCCCCTTTCTTCTGATCATTGATTTGCTCAGCAAGCCGGATGCTCGTAGGCGAGTAGTCCACTCCCCACATCTCTCCGATCCAGCGCTCACCGCAATCATTCTCGTCTTCGCGGAGCGCAAAGAGCATGTGGCCGTTTCCGGTGCCTAGGTCCAGGAAACGCGTTTCTTCGCGATCGAGAGAGCCGCCTGAGGTGAGGTCGTAGATTGAGAGGAGTTGGAGGACGACATCTTCTGCATTGGACTCTTCGAACCAGTTGATTCCTTCGTCTTCGGGGTCTTCGGTGTGGTTCTTGAGTTCGCGCGTGTAGCAGTTCTCCCAGCTGTTGCAAATCGATCAGCATCTGGTGGCGGTTGAAGGATCGAGTAAAGTCGCGGCGCGAAGCAATGACTTTTTTCCACTTACTACTCCTTCGTGCCGAGCTCGCTCGGATCGAGCAATTTGCGCCCTTCAGCAGCGGAAGCTTCACCCATTTTTGATGTGATGGTTTTGGTGAGTGTTCAGAAGCACTGCTGAAGTGGTTGGTGTAAGTACTGAATTTGTGTCACGCCGCAATCTCCCGCCCGAGCGGGCAGCGTGGAGATGTGGGGTGGACGAGAACGAGAAGGGGCGGCACAGCATTCTAGACAATGTCGCAATTGTATCGCGTAGGCGCTCTAGCTACTACAGTGCCGCCAACCTGCATCTCATTGCGACTACTCAAACGGGTATGTGGACCGTAATGGTATTTTGTCGTGATCGTCCGCCTGCCGCCGCCCCGTCAGCCTCACATCCGGAGCCGGTTGAGGGTACAAGGGCCATCCCTGGAGGACCGAGCAGCCGCGATGACTTGTGCGCGAGACTGCACATGCCACGCTTTCGCTTTGTCAGGTGCGTAGAGCAGGTGAGGTGAGAGCAGGAGAGAAGCTACTCTTTTCGTCTGTATCTTTTCCTTGTTTCGGAAGGCCCCCACAAACGTCATCGAGACTCCAACAGGCTGTCAGATAATCTTCGTATCTACAGTTGTGCACACGCCACTTACCTATGGACACCTGACGATGCTGCATTCTCGATAGCGAACATGGCCGAGTCACACACCCCCGGGAAACTCTCGCCTGAACAGGCAAAGGCCCTCTTCGACATCTTGACGCACCAACAAGTCTACAAAGAAATCGAGGACTTCAAATATCCCGGAGCTATCCACAACTACGGACCACCATTCCAGGGTAGTGTCACGTCCCCTCAGTCGCCTATTCTGCAGACCCTAGTGTCCAAATTCCTGCTCAAGCTACCCGGCCTGCGAGATGTCTCACCTGAGTTCTGGAAAGGTCGTGTCGATACCTTGATAGATGAGCTTTCAGAGGCCGAGTTATCGGAGAGCTACGACAAGGGTATATTGGGTATCCGCAAGACTCTCGCTACTGCCATTTCTGCCCTGATAGAGTATCCTGCGAGAGGCGTGCTTGGAGGTTTCCCAAAAGAGGAAGTCAAGCGGTCTGCAAAATATGACACTTCGAATCCAGACGATGTCTTGCAGGCATGGAAAGATTGTGTTCAGAAAGCAGTGTATGGTGATTTAGTCGACGAGCTTTTCGAGAAGGCCGCCGAGACGGACGACCTTACGAAACATGATTCTCTAGTGCAGGGCATGCACGAGTTCATGGTGGTGAAGTAGGTGACAAGAAGAGTTGAACCGAATTTCTGTGCTGACTTCGGATAGCATTGCATCCATCATGCACTACACATTAGTGCTTTCACCAGAAGGCCCGACGATGCTGCGAATGTTGTCGAGCGTGCACAATTTGATTCCATACACGATTATACGACAGACTCTGAAGGTCGGCAATGTCGCAACAATGCTCAGTGGAATTGTCAGGATTGTGTTAGCCAAAGCCAGCGTGGCAACGGTCACAAATTGGATCGGGTTGAGTAGCGGTGCTGATGAAGGCATGAATCTGATGCAACAGTGAGTTGATCGACAGTTTTCTAGATGATGCACTCTCTGATCATATGCAGAATCATCTCTCAGGTCCTAGGTTGGGACAAGCGTGAGCTCAAAAAACGTGCAGAGAAGATCGAAAAGAGCAAAGACGCTCCACCCAAAGAAGTCTTGACTGAGATCAAGAACTGGTTAGGACGTGGACGCGTAGAGCACGAGGAGACTCGCAAAAGCAGCCAAGCGTCGAACATGTCAATCGTTGCGACGATACTTGCTCTATCCTCAACATCGGCAGAACTGTCGGAAGCTCAGCACGCCAAAGCACAAGAATACCTATCACTACAGCTGGGTATCCGGGATCGACAACAAATTGTGAAGGTTCTATGCCAGCGGAACCCGGACATCATAACAGCTGCGATCAGAGACGCCGTAGATGCATACACGCCCATGATTCGTTACATTCACCAGGCTGTCAACCTCAGCGACACGCTCTGGGACTTCGAAAGATTCCTCACAGACATGCTCAAAATCAGCATGCCCAGCGACAATACAAAGCAGGAGCAGAAGCCACCCACTGTGGAAGACTTTGTTGACCTTCTGCATCGGCACCAGAGCAGTTGCCATAAATTCCTGCACCAATTCGCCAAGAATGGCAAAGAAATGACGGAATGGTGGAGAGAGTACATTCACATGGCAGCTTCGAACTTTAGGAAAGAAGACAAGCCTCCGACAAGCGACTCCGTTGTTCCCGATAAGATGACCACAGGTGCTCTCCAAGACGAATTGGAAGTTGCGTTCTCGAAACTATCTGCCGAAGACCAGAAGAAAGTCCAAACAGAACTCGATGCCTGGAAGAAATATATCGACGAACTCCACAATGCTTCCAATGCCAGGATAAGCTCCGTCATCAAGAGGACACATTCTACGCCTTTCGGTCCTGGCGCATATCTCGCGAGATGGCAGCAGTTACTCGATGAGACGCCCATCACGCCCGCGACTGCGAATGGGCCCGTTCGGCATGGCTCCGATAAGAGCGTGAAAGAAGACAGTCGAACGGACGTGGAAGGAAACTCTGAGGGCAGTCTGATTACGGAAGAGCAGGCGCAGAAAGCTGTTGGCGAACAGTTGCCGACACCACCAAAGTGCGAGACCGTTTCAAAGTTGCTGTGGCCCAAGTTCACGCAGTTGTTGGTCTCGAAGTAGATGCTCCTGTGCAAGGATTTGTGCGAGCGCGCGAAAACGCTAGAGACGCTGGGCTGACGAATGCTGCATCACCTGAGGTTCATCATTGCACCATTCATTTCCTGTCAATGAATACAACAGCCCATGTGCATGCACATACAATACAGTCAGAAGAGAAATACTCCCATAGAAACGAGAAGCCAGCACAGCTCCTACTTCTCTTCCTCATCTTCAAAGTCGTCTGACTGTCATGCCACCCAACCAAAGATTCATCTACCTTTCCGCCCCTCCCACATCCGCTTTCCCCCCGGCGCTTCCTCCTCCTGTGGCAAGTAGGATACGTCCAGCTCAGCCCACCAGAAAGCCTAATAGACTTACTGTTATTAAAACACCAAGCCGGAGCTTGAACCGCAAGGCCATTCCTTAGCTCGCCACAACCTCTCACCAATCGCGAAGCCTACTGTCTGTCGTCTTGATGAGAGCACGTGTGATAAGCATTGAGGAGGCCAACTATTAAAGTTTCGGAGGAAAGAAGTCTGTTCTCGATTCCAATAAAACCAGATTCCTTTCCGGGAAAATGCATGCAACCATGGATCAAGCTTGGCGACAACCACGGCATTTCGAAGAACGAACAGAAAGTACAGAATTGGTAGCAGTAGGAGTAATAACAGTAGTGCTTCGTATGATCGTGCTGTCTACTGATGACTCGCCTCGGCCCCAATTACGTGGACGTTTGCCAATCCATTCAATCCGATGGAGGGCGGACCCCCATCCTCTCTCTCGTACACGACGTGCATGTCACTCCTTCTTCCCTCGTCGTCCCATATTCCCTTATGATGATGATATTGATGATGGTGTATAATGCTCCTCGTCCAATCCCGCTCGAAACGCGGCAAGCCCAGGCAAACAAAAAGAAAAGAGAAAACATCGCTTGCTCGAAAACCAACAAAGAAATGCAAGATATACACATTCGTGCGTAGTGTCGAAGAAGTTTCCCACTGCCTTCTGAGAAATGCCATTCAGCATGGTCGAACGACGGAGAGAAAGCGGCTGCTAGTCGTGAAAGTGCCTAATGCTCTGCTCGATCAATCGTGATCCATCAATTCACTCTCATCTCCAAAAGCTTCATCGCCATCCACGTCAATCTCATCCAGTGCGGTGGCGCCCATCATGCCGGCAAGGTGCGTGTGATTAGGGTTTTGCTGGTATGGCTGGATGTGGGTTACGCCAGGAGAGGCAGTGTGGATATGATGGCCACCATGTCCAGCAGTCCACGCCGGACCAGCAGACGTGGTTGTGGCGGGCGCGCTCTGACTCAGAGGAGAAGGACTCCCGCCTGCAAGACCCGGGATGTTTCCCGTAGGCCAGTTCGGAGTAGGAGTTGGCACAATGGGCGTGTGACCAGGCTGGTGATGTCCTTGAACGTCGACATTGAGCACAGGCGTTGTGCTTCCGTTAGAGTCGACAATGCTCTCGTCCATGTCAGCATCGGACGGCTCATGTTCACCTGCAGCCAAAGCCGCTGCACGACGTGCGTTCTGTCGAGCAGCAAGACCTTCGCGAGCTTCACGGGCCCACTTCTGCTCGTTGAGATATTGTCGGAGCCGTGAGACGCCGGTACCGGAGAATACGCAAAAGACGTCGCGTTGGTGCTCGTTGAACTCGGGAGGGGCATCTCGACAGAAGACGACCAGCTCGTCTCTAAGAAAAGCTTGCACACCCGTCAAGCTGAGGTGGGTAAGTTTTGGGCAAGAATTGAGCAAGGTGTGGATCCCCTGTCCAAAATTGTCAGCAATAAATCTCATCAAACTGTCAGATGAGAAAAACTCACATCGAGTGTCAACTGAGTGCAGTAGCTCAGATGCACTCGCTCCAACACGCTCGAATTGCCTATCGTCTTGCCATTCCTCACTTCCCCTCGCGCCAGGCTCCATATACTTTGATCCGTTATTCCAGCGCACTTCACCAGTCCGATCCGCTTGAGCTTCGGCAGTCCGGCCAACTTCATTACGCTCTGATCAGTGAGTTGGCTGCAACATGCCAAATCGATGTACCGGATGCGATTGCAAGCCTTCGCCAGAGCCTCAACAGAGGCATCGGTAATGCGCGCGCAATGTCCCAGATGGATGTAGTGCAGATTCTTGCCCAATTTGGTGATGGCGAATACCGCGCGATCTGTGATCTGTCGGCACTTTGCTAAAATGAGATTGCGCAGGCGCGGACAAGTCTGGATGATCTTCTCGACACCTTTATCGCCTAGTTCAGCGCAGTCGGTAAGGTCAAGAATGCGTAGCGAATCGAACGTTGTAGGATGATCCGGGTCGTACGGGATGTCGAGGAATGCTTGGTCGTTGATCTGCCCACAGTGTGCAAGACGCATCTCACGCAGTTGCGGACATCTGGTAAGCAATGCTGTGATAGACTGGCTCTCCATGTTCTGCAAGCCATATAGATCAATCTCGAGGAGGTGTGCGCAGTAGGTGGCCACAGTCTCAATCGATTTGTCCGTCAACTGAACACAGTTGTTGAATTTGAGTCGCTTCAGATGCCGGCAGTTCTTCGCGATGGCCATGATGGACGCATCTGTCAGTTTCTTGCATCCGGTCACGTTGAGTCCTTGCAGGCGTAGGCAGTTGTCTGCAACCTCCATCATGGTCTTATCCGTGAGCTGGTCCAAACCAGTGACGTCCAGCGCAAGAAGACTCCGATTTCCATCAATAAGAGGCACAAGGCTCATATCAGTCAATTTGCAGTTGTTTGTCAACGTCAAGCGTTCGATCCTCTTGCAGTTCTTCATGCCCACCAAAGTTCCGTCGCTGACTTGGTGGCCGAGTGTGGACATGTTCAGTCTCTTGACCAGGTCCTGATACGCAAAGAAGCGCTTCCTATTCCGTATCGAGTTGATCACATTGTGAATGTTCTGCCACTTATTCATAGCCGGCCGATGCCACAATAGCCCCACGCTGTTCTTGGCCCACTCCTTGCACACCAACATACACATTTGCAGATCGCGCGAGGAAGTGAGGCGCGAGAATATGCTGATCAAGATCTCTGCCGGCAGGCGATGCACGGGCGACACACGACATCGCTCTTCGTACTCCCTCCGCATGGCCTCCGTCTGCGACAGCTCCGGAGACATGTCGCCGCCCAGCGAGGACTGTGAATCGTTGGCCTGAATCATGAAAGAGTCGTTGTCATCGTCCGCTTCGCGCTCGGGCGATGTCGAGGAGGAGCTGGAGCTGGAGACGCTAGAAGCGCGTTGCTGCCGCCGCGATCGCAGCATATTGAACCGGTTGTCGTGGTTGTCGTCAGGTCGCGCTGAAGATGCCGGACTTGGGGCGAATCGTGACATGGTCGCGGCGGGGTGGTGGTGCTGATCGTCAAGTCTCCAAGTCACTGTTTCCGCAGAGCGAGCGCAGCCAAGTCGCAAAGGGTCGTGACCAAACGGTCTTGGTACGCAGCGCAGATCGAGCCGTCGCGGTGTTTTCGTCGAGTGTGCGAAGAGGTGAAATTGGCGGCAAGCCTGCTTTCGAGGCGAGGATGAGGTCGGGAGCGGCCAACGGGGAAGAGCCGGTTGCGTGAGGCTGTCACAGATGGCAGGAGACCGTTGCTGGAAGGGGGGTGCACCTGGCACCTGCCCACCGGTCGCTTCGGCTTGGTCGGAAGGGATGTTCGGGGACGTGATCGCTGGGTGGTGTCGTTGGTCGTCGTTTGTTGTCGTCGTCGGCGAAGGTGCAGGAAAGTGGTTCGCAGCAGGTGACTCGTTAGTGGCCGCGCAGGCTTATGATGAATGTGATAGTGTGCAGCGAGCTCCGGGACGCGCTAGGAGGGGCGGGCACAGCAGGCGTGTGACGACGTGGGTCACTTATACACCCGCAGCACAACTTTCACTTGGCGCTCATTCACTGTGCAGTGCAGTGCAGGGGTGGAAAGTGGTAAGCGCGCGAGCCTCCATCTGCCCAATCGTCGGTCCTGCGTTCACGACATCGTCTTCTGTCTACCACGGCACCGACAACGTGCAATAAAACCGGCGCTATTCTCGTCTGCTGTCTCAGCCCACGTTGGCAGACGTACACTGTCTCTCAACAACGCTCGACGTTGCATGTCCCACGAGTCGTACCGGACAATCCTCACCGGATACATCATTCACGATGAAACGAGCCACAAGCGCGACACAGCGACACCGACGGCACTATGATACTGCCACCGGAGCGAACTGCTATATCGTTCACACATCAATTTCTTAGCCACTTGAAACTGCTTCGTGGCGCATTACTGCTATCAATGTCTAAGGTACTCTCTCGCCACATGCTTCACATCCCGATCTCGAGTTGTGTCAGCTGCAGTAGCCAACATGATCAGCCACGTTCGACTCAGGTCAATTCATCAGACTTCTTCCTTGCAGGTTCGAGCCTGTTCGACAACCCCGTGGCCGCCACCACCAGATCTTCTAGGACAACTATCGCAGGGTCTCAGATCCCAGAGGTCAGTTGGCAGCATACAAGTAGCGGCACCGCATGGACCGTTACTCCATTGCTGGCCTCCTCTTACACGATGCACTTCAAACACCAACGGCTTCGTAAAACGCGCCGACACCTTGCCTGAAACCTACCTCCCACTCCCACGCGAAATGCTGTCCGGCTTGTCCGCTCTCGCACAAACGCTTCAGGACCCAGAGATCTAGCATTCCGATCTTGTCACCGCCCTTCAATCCGCAATGTTGCGCTTTGTAGGTGAAGAACGACAGAGCATCACTCCAGCCTTCCCCGAAGCCCTTCTCGAAGCGCCAATGCTCGTAATGGCCCGGATGGGTGGAGTCCCAGTAGTGGCAATGCGTGCCCCAAGTATTCCCTCTGCGGCCATCGCACTGTGCCTGCGCGTTCGCCGCGCGAGTCAGGACGTCTTCATGCGCAAGCATCAGAGGAGGAGGAGGCAAGATGGCCCCTTGGTCAGTCATCTGCTTGAATCCCCATTCTCCACCGGGCATCCAGTCCATTCTGTAAGTCCAGAAGAAGCTCCCGCCAGCACGATGCTGGAATCGCTGTGACTGAGCATTGCCGAATTTGGTCACGAGTTCCTCTTTCGTGGCACCATTCCCTTTCTGCCATGCCTCTTCAGCGAGCACACAACTGTACTCGCCGACAACAAGCTGTGCAGCACCACGGTCATGAACAGAGCCTTCTCGTCCGTCGAGCTCTCGGAGCTTCTCCCAGGCCTCTCCGATGATATCGTAAGGCGACTTCTGCACATCCTTGGTGTCGAAACACCAGTACAGATGCGTATCCACCACCACTGGGTTGGTCCGGAATCCTTTCAGCGTCACGTTCTTCTTCTGGCTCCATTCCAAAGCCCTCGCCAGATCCCAGCCATCTGAGACATAGATTGGAACCTCCGCATCCATTCTGCCCACCTCTCTCAAGACCTCTTCATACCACTCATACATCCCATTCGCGTCCCACTCACTCTCATTCACAATCTGCACTCCAGCTACTCCCTCCATTGCCTTCGCCTCCTTGGCAACAAAACAAACAACCCTTGTCCCAAACTCTCTATTCTTCTTCCCTTTCTTCCCCCAAAACTCCGCTTTCCCACTATTCGTCCCCGAATGTTCCTGTGCATTAGCACCACCCGGCAAACCGTGCAAATCGATCAAAACCCCGATTCCCCTCTGATACAACCTCCTCACCAGATCTTTCACAGCATCCCAAGACCCTTCATACAGCTCCGCCACATGCTCAAACGGCGTCCCTTTACAGAAGGCAGGACCTAGAGTGAAGTATCCAATCGGTAACCGGACAGTCGTGCACTTCGCTACATCGCGGAGGTAATCGAGATCGGCATCGGAAGTGAAGTCTCGCCAGTGAGATGAGAATTTCTGATTGGCGCCTTCGAGACCAAAGGCTTTGATGTTGGCTTCTGCGGCTGCGAGTTCAGAGGAGCCGGGGCAGTTTTCGTTGCCTGGGAACATGGAAGGTGTGAGCCAGCGTTCTTGGATGAAGATGGAGCCCAGGTTTGTGCCGTGGTGGTAGCGATAGCGGAAGATATCTTGGGGCGTTGGTTGTGGGAGTGGGTGGTATGAGGTTTCTTGTTGTTGCTGGCCATCAGATGTGCCATCATGTGGCGCGATGGGTTGCTGGTGCTGTTGTGCTTGTTGGTCTTGTGTTGCGGCATCGTTTGTGAGCTTTTCGAGCTTCGATTTCGCTTTGTCGAGGAAGAACCACTTCATTTTGTCTTTGGTTTTGCTGAGTAGGTGGTACGGAGAGCAGAAGCGCTGGATGATGAGTGCGATGATTACGAAGGTCGCGAGAGCGATCAATGCATACGACCACTTGTCTCTTTTGTTCATGTGCAATAGGAAGCGGAAGATATGGATTTCTCGGCTTAGCGGTGCCGACGAAACACGTCACTGGAGCTGTGGTGGAGATGGGTCGAGTGAGACATTGTTGACGGCCAGAAGCAATACATGTTTAGAAGACAAGAACGTGGCGCTTGCCGTTGAGCAATGGAAAGCGGGAAGGAGACAAGCAGATCTGGTAGTTGAAGCTTCTTTCTCGCGTGGTGAACATACATATCTCAGAACGTCATTCGCAACCGCGCAGTTGCGGTTTCCAGGGTATATGGTAAAGCAGAATCCAGAAAAGCTACCCTCTACTGTTACAGCTATTCTTCGCACATTTTGCCGCATCGTGCAACCCCTCATTCATCTCCAACCCAAGCGAAAGCAGCACCCGCCAATGCCGAAGCCACAGCCCAGACACTCGACCACCCAGCAGTCCCGAGCAGATCCGTGCCTTCAATGGTGAGGTATGATCGCATGAACGAGTTGGCAAAAGAAGAGACCGCGAGGATCGCAGTCCTCTTGAACAAAATCTCTGCTCTTGGTGAGAATCCTGCCGCACTAAGGCCGAGATTGTACGCAAGAGTCTCGCTGAACGTTGCCGTCTCCGGATTGAAGGGAGCCTTCTCTGGGTGGATCTTAGGGTCTGTGAGTCCTGGGTTCGCAGCGGACCCGATTGCTGGGACGAAGATGAATTGTGTAGCACCATAGCCAACTGGGAGGAAAAGAAGCACGAGCAGCCATGGCACAGCGGTGTGAGCTTTTTCGAGAGTCTTCAGCCCGTCGAAGTGCACAGTCATCCATACTGTCAGCCAAGTGGAGTAGCTGAGATAGATGACCAGGGTGTACAAGCTTGCGGCGAAGGCAGCGATTGTCCAGTTGATCCCGACATCTTGCGCCACGAGTTGATTCGCTGTTCTAGGCTTCTTCGAATTCCGAGCGTGGATAGGACCGCGGAAGAGAGCGAATGGAATGGCAATGGTGACAGCGTCGATGGCCAGGGGAATGAGTGCGGCGAGGTTGTCGACACCATAGAAGGTGTTGAGAAGGAAGTAGTGAGGGACATTGCTCAGTAGAGTCAACCAGCCCAAGTCCATGTCTAGTGTGTCCACTGTCAGCGATATGTCGCGTGCAGTATTGAATCGCATGCGCGACGGGCCACTCACAATCATAGCGCAGATACCATGCGCCGACCAGCTCAGCGAGCTTCCAGCCCAGGACGGCCCAGAGCTGCCATCGCTCTTCGAGGTTGCGACTGACGGAGGCGAGTTCGGGCCCGGTGTAGTCTGCGACAACGGTGTAGAGGAAGGCGCTCAAGCCCAGCGAGACGAGCGTCAATGCAGGGAACTTGATGTAGGATGTCAACCGGCTCGCCGCGCGCTGCGTGGCCGCCTGCCTCTCGTCGAGCGCGTCCATGGGTGGCGGCAGTTGTCGACCGTTGGTGAGATCTCGTTCGTGCGCGTTGCGATACAACTGCGCATTCGCTGATTCGGACTGGAAGGGAGCGTGATGGTGGGAGAACGGCGATGTTGTCGGTCGCGTTGCTATGCAAACTCAAAATGCGCGCGCGATGGTGACCTCATAAGCGCCGAAGAATGTCCTTCCACGCCTTTCACGCCTTTCACGGGTCGACACAACCATCACAAGTCATCCGCCAATACACGTATGGCATCGCACTGCCATCATCGGAATTGTCTCTCGCTGCTGTCCAACTTCACGACTCCTGTTCTCCGCATGCTCTCTTTGAAGTCAGCCGAACGGTACATCACACCTGTTCATGGATGCCGACCTGGACGACAGGAGGAGCGGCGTGGGACGCCTCTGCTTTGATGCTCGCTGGTCGCAGCCCAATTCTTGACGCGTGCGATATGTCTTGAGGCCGAGGCCTGCAGTCGCTTCTAGCGCTTTTGCCTACTCTGCGTATCTGCAGTATTTGCAGACTCAGACACGTCTTGACACAACAGCCCTTCCAAGCGTGTCCAAGACGATCACTGGCCTCGCGGTCCCTGCCCTGCACGGCGTTCGATTTCTGCTCGGCGGCCTGGGACGATCACGAATTCGAGGCGGTCGCACAGTTCTAGATGAAGGCAAATTCAATTTCTGCAAACCTGTAGCTGAACTTGCTAAGAAGTGCCTGTTTGGATGTCGTTAAAAGTCGAAAACGACCGATTAGTCGAAAGCGTCCACTGAGAGCTGCGAGGTTGCTTGTGGTCAAATCTAGGCTGACATCTCACAGTGCCCTGGACATCACACTCCGTAAAGGGCAGCCTTTCGTGGCTGGACCGCATCAACATCGGTTTCTTGCATTGATTAGTCGTGTGGCCCGGATTGGGGTTCGTTAGTGGTCGAATACCGTTGAATCCCGATCTGAGACAATGAAGCGCTCTGCTCTATGGCTTTCCTCTCGCTAGTAAGATGAAGTGGTGTCCTGCTTCTGGCCCACAGCCTGAATTCCCGCTAGGCTTGATGATGGTCTACAAGAACAGGCCGCTCCGTCTCTGATTGAAGATTTCCTGACATCTATTCTCTCTGCGTTTCCGACTACCAACAGCATACTT